>JAHWFP010068940.1:0-11480 GCA_023313725.1 Lithobius niger | reverse complement strand
TCCAATCAATGGCCCCTCTTGGCTTCATAACATTAACCAGGTTTCATAACATATCGTTCGGTTGTACTTTAGCTATCAAGCTGGGTCAAAACTTAAATGATCACCCTATATGTTGCTACGTTGTGCCGAAAACATTTTAAATCATTGGTGTTGTAGGAATGTTGTAGGAAATCTTCAAACAAAGCCAATCAAAATAAAATATTTATCCGAAAGTGCAATATGTTATGTAGTGACACAAAGTATCATCATAACACCGAATAGAGCGGTAAATATACATAAAGAAATTAGTCTATGAGGAATGAAAATCCAGTTCTCGGATGCTACGACGGGTATTTGTTTATGCCGCATACATTTATAAAATATGACTTCTAAATTCTCGTAAATCTAAACTTAGTCTGTTAAGGGCGCGTTTGTGCTCCGACTCGCCTTCGCCGTCTCGCAGCTAGAAGCAAGAAATCATCTGGAATTCCAACGTGGCGACGATTTTAGCTCGGCCGGCTCGCAACTAAAACACTCAATATGTCAATTTAAAAGCGATGAATTCTTTATCTTCTTGTCACGGATTATAAGACTGCAAGCATTTACTCAAATGATATCTGATTTAGCTAATCGAGGTAGCGTTGTTACCATAGCAACGACACCTTTGCCATCGCGATTAAATTCTGGCTGCGAGAATGCAAAGGCGAGTCGTTGCATAAACGCGCCCTAATAGTCACAAGGACTTTTACTTGCGCTCACTATATTGCGCAGTAGCAAATCCTCGTCAAGAAAGGACATCTCGACGTTAAAAAACAAACATTAAATCAAATAACTTTGCTGCGCAGCATCAACTGTTGACCGACATCGGAAACCTTTTCAGTTTTACGAATTCAGCTCTTCTTCACGAGATCGAGTTTCCTTCATAGCCAACCGTTTTCCACCCGTATCTTATTGTTAGTTGACATTTCCGGCTGCCAGAAGGCATTACCTGGTAAAGGTACGTGTCGTTCTTCTGTAGACATAGCTAATCAAAAAGGAGCATTGGTAGGCCTATTGGCTATTCGTGTAGAAATATCCGCATCAAAACTATATTGCATCAAAAAGGTCAACCACGTGTATGACGTCAATTATGTAAGATACTTGAAGGCAAAAGAAATTTGTAATTACCTTATTGCATCTCGTGTTTTTATTGCTTTTCGCAACGTAATATCTTCCCAAATACTTTCGCAAAAGAAAAATCGTGGAAGAAAAGAACCAAAACATTCATCATATAACTCGCAAACATCGTTGTTGTTTACCCCAGTGTCTATCCACCAACTCCCTCAAAGGCCGATGTATATTACGGGAAATATTTTTGAATTACGTTTTTTTTAAATTCTGAATTATGGGTTGCGAAAGGGGAAACGGAATGTGATTTATTTTTAATTGTTTTTAAAAAGGACTGTCTTTAGTTGTTCAGTGAAAATTTTAACGCAAGCTATTACCCTCTGTGTAATAGATGGTTGGTTCCGTGGTACGAACGCAAATTTCGTATGTTCGAGCGCACGCAACCATTATGCACAGCGATCGAGCGCACTAGACTGCCCGCATGTCAAAAACTCCACTGCGTGAGGTCTTTGCCGACACTTCGTGTCTATACTTCGTGTGTCATTGGTAAGTCCTGTTAATAATCAGCTGAAATCTGTTCGTTGCTTTCACTGCAGAATTGCCTTTACGGATGTATCAAGAATACACTCATAGTTTGTATTTTAACTTGCGCGATTTTTTTTTAATACGCGGGTTTTAAAGTGTTTTGAAGAAAAAATAAAAAAACATCTATATATATAATTACACAAAATCCGCAAGGCAGCCAGCAGCAACAGCAAGCAGGACATACGAAGCAGTCATCTGCATCTGCAGCGCAGCCAGCAGGAAATACTATGCCATCTACCGACCAAGGCTGAGATAGTAGCTGCGCCCAGAACGCGACGTCCAGCAGAGCGAACATACGATGCCATCTACCGACCGAACGGCAACTTCCTGAGGGGGGGGGGCGAGCCCAGGGGGGGGGGAGTGAGACGACGCGAGATGAGCGAGCGAAGCGAGCGACTCCGCTAGTTGCTAATAATGTGTTAAACAATGTACTTTATTTTATTTGCCGTAAGCAGATAAGTATGAAACACCGAGTGAGGGGGCTGCATCAACGAGATTTCTGTAATCCTAAAGCATATGACGCAACCAATCGTGAACTCCGGGTGTGACCTCATTCTGCATTTGCGCTGGATACACGGCTTATCTGCCTGTGCGCTAGAAACATATGCATAAAATGCCCTGCTGGGCAAAATAACGTGTTACGTCACGTTAGAATTCGATTTACAACGCGTTACAATTCGATTTTTCGAAGCGTTGCAAATGTGACCAATAGGGTGCCTTTTTCTTCAACGTGTTGCAATTTATTTTTAACGCGTTACATTTTATTTATAACGCAGCGAATTCGTGGGGAATTGCCATTGGCTGCGTACGTACGATCTACCATTGGTTGGTCAACGTCACGTTGTAAATCGATTTCCAACGCGTTATAAATAAATTATAACTTGTTAAAAATAAATTGCAACGCGTTGAAGAAAAAGGCACCCCATTGGTCATATTTGTAATGCGTCGTAAATCGAATTGTAACGCGTTGTAAATCGAATTATAACGTAACGCAAAACGTTATTTTGTCCAGCAGGGCGTTCCATAGAAACACGGTGGGCTCGTATAACACGTGCGGTGGTACCACGACGTCAGTTGGTGACACTGACGAACCGACGTAAAAATTTTCACCCGTTTAAATTTAACTACGAACACTGTACTGGGGGATTTTTTTTTTATTCCATCTACATACAGATCGCAGATACAACTTGATGTTGTGTATTTTGGCTCGGTGGCTTCGGCGCATCCGTTTTACGTGTAGGGACTCAGGAGAATACAAATTATTTTTGGGGGGGGGGGGGTGCAATCCATATTTTCTGACTTGTTTAATTAGCCGACTTAGTATACATTTCCCTCTTCTTTTCTGTATTTCTCATTACACACTGTCGAGGTGAGAATCTGCTGCGTTGAATTATGTAATGTGTTGTGCAAAAGCCAGCAAAAAAAAACGTAGCTTCAGCCTTGAACGTAAGGGTCGCATCTGGATGAGGTGTATATGAGGTGTAAAACTCCTTAGGAAAAGATGATTTCAGTAAAGTGTTGTTACTGGCAAACAGCGGTGTCTTTTCCCTCCAATCCCATCGGCATGAAGATCCCCTACACCCAAAATTGTGTCTTCTCCAAGGGGTCCCTCCACAATTCCAATGGCTGTGAAGGAACCTACACCCAAAATTGTTTAGTCTCCAAGGGGTCCCCCCACTCCCAATGGCTATGAAGAAACCCTACACCCAAAATTATGTTGTCTACAAGGGTTTCCTACCAAACCGGACTCACAGGTCATACAATGCAGTGGTTTCATTTTTAGCACATAGACTGTGAAATTGTGTGCCTTGTTCACAAACAAAAAAGTAAAATAACACAAAAAGGAGGAGACCAGTCCGGGCTCACAGGGCTGGTCTCTTCCTTTTTTTTTTTTTTTTTTTATCTTTTCATTTGTGAACAAGGCACACAATTTTAGTGTATTTGGAGACTAACTACTTTCACTCACAAATGAATCTTATTGCAAAATTGTGCAATTTGTGGCGTATATTGTGTGGTTCCTAGTTAGGGGTTCAGGGGGCACCGTCCCCCTGAATTCTGAGAAAATTAAATTATCGACCCTTAAGAAGTGATTTCAAGACTACAACGTGTTAAAAAGCCGCCAAGTGCACATTATACAATAAGCTGAAATGTTTCACGATTCTTCACCCCGCTGTCAAGCAAAAACAACATTTCTTTAGCATAAGCTAATAGTCAAGCAAGAATCACCAGTGTGGCTTTCTGAAGGCAATATAAACCGTTCTTCAAAACTTCTCATAAGTGCCCGCGGGAAATTCGCCGACTTGGTGGTTCAAAACTAAAATGTTGGCACGCTCATACAAGGTCCAAAAATGAAACCACATTAGCAGCCTACAAGGCTGCCAAATCAACCTACTGTACGGCTGTTCAGGACTGGCATTCTCGTTTGGACTCAGCAGTGATTAAACAAGGAAATCTTGCAGCTTTATTTAAGCACTCTCGTAATACCACTGGTTCTGCTAAACCGATTCCACCCCTTCTGATCGATAATAACTTTCTAAACGGTGATTTTTGAGCGAGCAAATGCTTTAAATACCTACTTCGTGGCTTATGGTGTGGTGGATAACAATATAATCCCGCCATCCCCAGCAGGTTCCGCTGAACCAAAGACCATTTGCTCTACTACAAATTTTGATGTTTTGAAAACATGGCGTTCTCTCTCGAGCATTAAACCTAGCCATGCAATTGGCCCGGAGGGTTTCTCAGCCTTTTTTTTTTTATAAGCAGATTGCCTGGCAGATAGCACCAGCTCTGACTCATCTTTTTTAACATTCGCTATCTTCTGGTAAAATTCCTTCAGACTGGTCTCAAGCAATTATAACCTCAATATTTAAAAAGGGAAATGCATCCTTGCCACAAAATTATAGACCAATAACTATAACCTCGGTTCCATGTAAAATCATGGAGGCATTTATTCGGGAGACCATGCTCGAATATTGCACTTTAAACAACTTACTTGACTGCAATCAGTTTGGCTTCCTCCCAAAACGATCAGTGCTACCCTTCAATTACTGGTAGCACTTGATCGGTGGACAACGGCTGCTGACATCGGTGTTGCATCTGATGTAATATATTTTGATTTCAAACGTGCTTTTGATTCCGTGGTACATACAAAACTTCTGGCAAAACTAAGCAGACTTGGCTTCAGAAACCCTCTATTAGGTTGGTTAACAGCTTTCCTACAGAATCGATCCCAGCAAGTGCTCATTGCTACGGAGTTATCAACTAGCCTTCCAGTTACAAGTGGGGTTCCCCAAGGTTCAGTCCTGGGGCCTCTACTATTTGTTCTATTCACGTCCGATTTATTACCATCTCAACCTACGTCTGAAGTTTTTAATCTCAAATTCGCTGACGATGTAAAGACAAGTACGGAAGTAATTGTCACAAGTGACCACGACTTACTGGATTCAACGATTCAAGCTGTTTCTGACTGGTCAACAGTCTGGCAACTGCCACTTTCTGTGGAAAAGTGTTTTTCTTTTCACCTGGGGAAAACAAACCCTGTTGCCCCTTTTCATTTAAACGGTATTTTACTACCCACTTTGGATTTGGCTAAGGACCTCGGTGTGTGGTTCAACAGTTGCCCTAAAGCCCTCTACTTACTGTGCAAAAAAATTAACTGCACAAGCTTTCAAGAGACTTCACATTGTAAATCGTTGTTTTGCTCGGGCAAATTCTCACACCCGTGTCTGGGCTTTTAAGGTCTTTGTGCGGCCACTTCTTGAATACGCTAGCCCTGTGTGGTCTCCATACCTTTTGTCTGACATTGACCATTTGGAGTCTGTACAGCGTTTCTTTACAAGATCACTTCCAGACATGCGAAACTTGAAATCTGGTAAACGCTTGTTGCGTGCGGGCCTACAACCATTAGAACTGCGACGCCTGCGTGCAGATCTTGCCGTGACTTACCAGATCTTACACGAAAATTTCCCAATTGTCACCCCCTTCTTTGACATGTCGCACTATAGAGCTACGCGTGGACACTCCCTTAAATTGGTAGTTGATAAACCACGCTTGGACTGTCGAAAGTATTTCTTCGCTCTTCGGGTGGTGAATCCGTGGAACTCACTGCCAGACGAACTTGTCACGTCCAAGACCATATCAGCTTTTCGTCGGGGCCTTCTCCAGGTGGACCTTTCACGTTTCCTGCAACGGACTTACGATTAACAATACTTTAATCAACCTGTCGGCGGTCTCCTCTCACCGCAAAATTGGCCTGTTTCAATTTAGCGCTTTTAAATTTCCAAAATGCAACATTTAATTTTAATAAATGGGAACGGTGTCAGCGGTCATGCCCTTCCGTCTCCTTGCCGAACTCTTACAATCGGCTAAACAATCTTATTATTATTATTATTATACACTAAAATGGTTTCCTATTTCAAAGAGCTAGTCAACCAGAGCATTAATATGACGTTAAACAGTGAAGCCTAGCCAGTACAAAAGCTAAACGTGGGCAGAGCTCTCACACCGAATGCAGGGAAGAAGTGATTCTTGGAGAGCAGTGGTTGGCTATTTATGTGTGATGGCCTAGGCGGGTAAAAAAATTAGCATTTCCTAATTTGTGAAGGATTGGTATTTATTCCGAGAACTGTTTATTATTAGGCATGAAAATGGTTGTGGACTGCATGGGGGTCGTAGTGTCAGAATGCAAAGGATTTCTTGTTGAGATGTGAACGAAAATATTTTATTAGAAAATGACCTGGGTATTCTCAAGACCCGTAGTGTGCCCTATCTTTATCTGGTGTTGTACAAGCGAGTTGGTTTTATCTTTGTACTGTTAAGTTAGATTTGTCCGATGAAATCCTTTTACGGAGTTCATGATTCGTGGTTCCTATACCACACGCCATGGCTGTTTGCTGTGACGTTCGTATCACGTGACTGGGCTAGTCCAATCAGATGGCCAAACAGCCGTTCTTCTCGTTCGTCATTGACTAACTCATGGTGACGTCACGGCAAACAGCCATTGCGCATGGTTTATATAGCTTGCTGTGTATGTTGGTTCACCACATGGGATTTTAAAGATGATATTTTTGGTTTTTTTCTTTTTGCTGGACTGCTGTTTTTATCATGTTTAAGCGTTTTTAAGTGTCGTCTTGCTGTAGAAACAAGAGTATGGTTTTGGGTGGTAAGAAATTTCTTAAGGTCTTCTGTGTCGTAGGGACAGTACGGGAGACAAATAAAATTAGATGGCCTACGCAAAATTATTTTGCCTACGCTACCGAACACCTCTGGAAATTGCTTGTCAACCAAAATCTCACTCTTGTTTTAACAGCAGCACGAAACTTAAAAATGCTAAAAATTACAATCGAGCAAAAAGATGAACACCAAAAATTACAATCGAGCAAAAAGATAACACTAAACAAAAAAAAAAAATGTCGTCTATCAAATCCCATGTGATGAACCAACACGCACAGCTAGCTATGTAGGAACGTCGTAACAGAACTCCATAAAAAGATTTCGTTTCACAAATCTAACCCCAGGTACAAAGATAAGATAAAACAACGCCCTTGTTCAACACCAGATAAAGAGAGGGCACCCCAGATGTAAAAAAATACCAAGGTCATTTTCTAAGAAAATAATTTGCATGCACGTCTCGGCTTAGAAACATTTGCATCCTAAGACAACGACCCCCCGGGGGGGGGGGTTGAGGCTTAATGGCGCGTCGACAGCTTGGTCATTAGCGCCAGCCTCAGTCACAGAGTGTGGACCCCCGGTCCACGATCATTAGATGCTTAATAATAATCAGTTTTGGGAAAATATACCAATCCTTCATAAGTTGAAAATGTTAATTTTTCCCGCCAGGGCCATCACATCTAGACACACGCTAGTGCGTCGCGCCAAGTTAGGCAACAAACATCACAACAAACATCACATCAATTCAATTGTCGAGGAGTTAACCCATTGTAGCGCGACGCCCTAGCGTAAGTGTCTAATATCCTGAAGCATAGTTGGGCACATTTCAGGTACATGGGGGAAAATAATAATGCGGTATAAAAGCTTAAATTGTGGTAAAATGGAGAGCAATGACCCACCTGAAAAAAAAATTAACTCGTGAAGGAATGTCACCTAAGCAGCTTTCAATGCAAAATCTGACATCAAAAACGTTGCAAATGTGTAACTAGCCAGCTAGCTAGTTCTAGCCCGCTCATCCCCATGTTAATTTCTATAGGGTGATTACTCATCGATACCGAGATAACGGGAATGCTTCTAGCTATGAAATTGGAAAAATGGCTACAGTATACGATGCGAATTGCAAACCTTTCTGGTTTACAGCCTGGGGTGTAACGGGATGGCGTGGGAAGGAGTGATATAAAGAAACCAAAACAATCGCCAACCTAATCGCACCGAATAATAATTTGGACGTTACACGAAAACTTGAACATTTCTCCGAAAATAGCAATGTTCTAGTTTTCATTATACTTCGAACTATTAGTCGGTGCGATTAACTTGGCGAATGTTTTGGTGTGTTGATATCACTCCTTTGAAGGGCCGAACCATTGGGAACTTGGCGGTCTCTTTTACCAGTTTTGGTTTTTGATGTGGCATAAATAGCCAACTGCTCCTCAGGAATCACTTCTTCCCTGCATTCCTTAGGGAGAGGTCTATTCAGGTTTGGCTTTTGCACTGACTGGGTTTCACTGTTTTACTCGATTTTATGCTGTTTGACTTGCTCTTTGAAATTGGAAACCATTTTGGTGTATTTCTGTGACTTTTAACTTAATCTAAAGAATGTTGGTTTTTCTTGACAACGTGGTGAAAAATTCCAAAACGTCGCATCTTGGTGTATAAATGTGCACTTGCAAGCTTTTTAACACGTTGACTATTTTTACTGCTTTTATTCTCTAATTATTTAACTAAACAGAATCCAGAGAAATGTTTTGTAAGAAAAAAATTCCTCCCTCAAAAAACTGCTACGAAAATTGTCCAACGTGTTTTTTTTTTTTTTATTAATTTTCCATCTAGTAAAAACGAATTAATTAGTCAAATTTTCTCACCGTTTTGCCAACTGATCAAACAATGGAGAGCGGAGACATTCCCGAGCGGCTTCCTGTACGATCATTCTTTGCTCGAATTCCAAGGAGTACAAACACAACTCACTTTTCGAACATAGTTTTCAACGGTAAACTCACGTTTAAAATTGTTACATTTGTATAGTTTATTTCACATTAAGTGTGCAGGAATCTGACTGTATGATGCCACGTTTCCTTACACTACGAATGCAAAAATATGTGATAGCACACTTGTAGACTGTACACAATAAAGGCCTCTCCAGACAGAAGAAAACTTCGTGCGAAGCTATGCGTGACTACGTGCCTACAAGGTCAATATTGCAGCAATCGTGTGGTTGGTGTTGCGTTAAGGACGAATATTGAAGTCTTTTTTACACCATAATGCGTCGGCGTGCAGCCGCGAGCAGCCAGTCTGGTTTGGGCTTTACTGTTAGAGTCTACTAGTGGAAGATTTACGTATTTTTTGAACTCGTAGTGGAAGGAAACGTGGCGTCATACAGCCAGTTTCCTGCAAACATAATGTGAAACAAACTATAGGGCAGTGACATAACGTAGCATTATTGTGTGTAACACTATGGTGGAGCCGGTAACTGGGTTAGCTGCAAGGGGCACTGGAGGGAGAAAAGAAGGTCGTCTTACTGAAGCCAATGCTTTTAGACTGGATTTCTTAAGCCTGTAACGCGGGATTTTTATTGTTGGAGAAAACAACGTTTTTTTAAGCCTAAGGGATCCGCTCGCAAAGCACTGTCTTTCCTAGAAGTGCCGTTGTTTTCCCTTACATTTTGATCTAGTGCACCTTGCAGCTATGCCCTCCAGATGCTATCTCGTAGCCAATATGACGTCAATTGACGCTGCTCTATAGCAATTGGCAACAGTAGAACCGCATTAGAGATTATTTTTATCACGCATCGTGAGTTTGAGTTTTGAGTTTCCAAATATAGGAAGCGAAAGCAGCAACTACTACACGAAGTAATGTTAATAATACGTATTGTCTGCTGCGTAGTTTCGTTTCGTGTAAACAGCTTCGTTACACTACGACGAGTTCAGGTTTTAAATTTGAGAATCCCGTAGCTATGTAAACACTTAGGTCGCTGTGTTAAGGGAAATTCCCCAAGCTTTCTTTTCAAATGAAGCTAATCTTTTTCGACGTAGTTCAGTGAATAAAATGCGATGATCAAATAGTATTATTTAATACTACTTGATCATCGCATTTTAACCTCTACAGGCAGGTAGGCGATGAGAACAAAATTTCCGTTAATGACACATTTACAGAAATTTTGTTCCCATCGCCTACCTGTCTGTAATGGTTAAAATGCGATGAACAAGTATTATTATTTCGCTGAGCTACGTCGAAAAAGATTCCTAGCTGTAGGGAAGCAACCCTTTTTTTTTGTTTGTTTGTAATTTAAAAAAAAAAAAAAAAAAAAAAACTTCACTTAGTTACAACAGCCCGATGTATGCTTCGTCGGAATTCCTTAACTACTCAGGATTCCAAATTTACAATCGTGAGTGAAAGGTCGCTAAATTCGGGAAGCGTAATTTCTTCTGTAATAATTGACCGATTTATGGCAAATTCGACGAGCTGAACAACACTTTTAATGGTAGAAATCAATGTGGCAAATGTCATCCCAAACCGGACTGTCGTTTGGGTTCCACCCAGGCTAAAAACGTGCAACCAACCGTTTTGTAATTTTATATCCTTTCCAGGCTTCACTCTGCTTCAGTCCTCCGGAATCCGAATGAATTTAAAAACTTTGAACAGGATGGAATAATCCGTTTGAAATTAACACATTATTCTGACAACTACGCAGACGTATGAATTTAGAATGCATGAAAAGAAGCTCCACCACTTGCTTCGCAGAGAATCACTAAAAATGGTAGAGCAATGAATTCTGAGTTTTTAACATTCACAAGAACGAAAAAACCGTAAAGTAAAAGAAACATCGCTTTGCCCTTTCAAAGAGCTAACTAAATTTCTATGCATCTTACGGGGGCACTAGAATTCAACGCTCTAAAAATAATATTTAAAATGCAAACAGCCTTCAGTTTTTCATTTTTAGTTCCTTTTTGAATTATTAAATTACAACCTTGGAAGGAAAGGGCAACGCTTTGCATCAAATAACCACGACAATTTGGCCTTACGTGTTCTCTTCGCCTGATGGCCAGGACGTAAACGTCATTATAGTTTCACGCTTTTCTGAATATTTATGTCGTGAAACAGCCATTTTTCAAAACAAGTTTTTTTTTTTCTTTACGCGCGAACACCGTAAGTTAGACGAGGACTGAAGCCAACTGCAGACCAACGTGTGGAGAAAGGAAGGACTTTGGGGTTCGTAATGGCTAAGGTTTAAAATAAAGTTATAGACACAGCAGAAAATTAAAGCGATTAAATGACATTTATTATTACTAGGGCAACGCCCCCAGTATACTGCCGGTTTTATACAGAATTGTTGTGATTTCATATTTGTAATATAATGCTGTGATTTCCTGTTAGCTGTCGCCCAAGCTTTCATTAGATTTAGTTAGATGAGGATTAAGAGACAAAGAGGCCTAGATCCCGTTTGCATGAAAATACTGTGACGTCATCAGTACTGTGCCTCTTTGTTGAAAACACAGTTCGAATCATTACTTATACATACAATCCAGTTTGACATATACACAAACAAACAAAAGAAATAAGATTATCGAGGTTCCCACTGTGAGCGCACAAACCAAAGAGATAAGAATTAACAGTGGGAATCTCGGTAATCTGGAGACACACAC
>JAHWFP010068939.1:62460-88503 GCA_023313725.1 Lithobius niger | reverse complement strand
TAGGGCTTCGTCGGGCAGATGACCGGGTGCAGTTAACGCTCGCTAAAACCCTTTGAAAGAATCCGTCTGCGGCCTTGCAGTGCTGGAAACTCGTCAGACCACCGAAGTTAAGCAGCATTGGCCCCGATTGGTACTTGTGTGGGTGACCCCCTGGTAATCCATTCCGGGTGCTTCAGACATAGGGCTTTATTGCTTCGTCGGACAGATGACCGGGTGCAGTTAACGCTTGCTAAAACCCTTTGAAAGAATCCGTATGCGGCCTTGCAGTGCTGGAAACTCGTCAGACCACCGAAGTTAAGCAGCATTGGCCCCGATTGGTACTTGGGTGGGTGACCCCCTGGTAATCCATTCCGGGTGCTGCAGACATAGGGCTTTAGGTCTTCGTCAGGCAGATGACCGGGTGCAGTTAACGCTCGCTAAAACCCTTTGAAAGAATCCTTCTGCGGCCTTGAAGTGCTGGAAACTCGTCAGACCACCGAAGTTAAGCAGCATTGGCCCCGATTGGTACTTGGGTGGGTGACCCCCTGGTAATCCATTCCGGGTGCTTCAGACATAGGGCTTTAGGGCTTCGTCGGGCAGATGACCGGGTGCAGTTAACGCTCGCTAAAACCCTTTGAATCCTTTGGCTAAACGGATATAGTTTTAAACCAAACTAAGTAACGTTGTAAATATGGGCTGCAACGATCGACTGCATGCATAAACCTTTGTAGCGCGACGCCATAGCTGTAAAAAAGGTACACGGATTACAAACAAAAACGTTAAGTGTGCCGTAAAAAAAGGGTTATATGATTGAAGTGAAATTGTTGACGTTCACTGATAAAAATTGATAATTTTTAATTGAAATAATCAAATGTACAATTAAGAAAATTGCATCTGTTTAAATGCCGTTGTGCTTTACCAATCATATATGTAAAACATAAAGCACAACAGCACTTAAACAGATGCAATTTTCTCAATTGTACATTTGATTATTTCAATTAAAAATTATCAATTTTTATCCGTGTACAATTACTGAGTGAAACTTGTATCATATAACTCTTTTTTTTACGGCACACTTGACGTTTTTGTTTGTAATTATATTTTGTTTTAACCATTGTAATTAGGGAATAATGGCAATCAGCAAACGCCAGGTTCATTCTTCGTGCATGTGTTATATCTTCGCTAAACAGTTGATTGTTGATGGGTAAAATGAAAGAATCCGTGTTTCAGCTGACCGCATATAGTTTTAAACCTAACTAAGCTAAGTTGTTAATTTCATGGCCGATATGCCTAGAAATTGGCAGCAAAAAACGATAGAATGGTGTATTTATTTCGTAGATGCAGACTTTCAGAGCTGAGCTGAATTTTTCATAGTGGGCAGCAACAATCACTGCATGCGTTTGCGTTTACACCTTCGTAAATCAAACAAAATTACTGACAACAATTATTCACCTGCACCACGTTAGGCAACAAACGTTACACCAATTCAATTGTCGAGAACATAAATCATTGGAGCGCGACGCCATAGCTACAAAAAAGGATTACAAACAAAAAAGTCAAGTGTACCATAAAAACAGGGTTATATTATTGAAGCTTCACTTTACTTGTTAAAATGGACACGTGTAGCGTTTGCTACTACAATGCTAGGTGGTGCAACCTAACCAGCGTGTATGTCATAACACTGTGGCGCCGCATGACGTCACTTCCTATTTTTTTAAGAGAACGCAAAATGGCCGTTGTTGTTAGTTGTCTGTTCGACATGGTCAGGAATAAAGAAATGAAAATCCAAAATCGGTTATTGTTTAAGTTAAATAAGCTCATAGAGAGCTCTACATACGATAAATAAAAATGATTTTTAATTGAAATCAGTAAAAGTATAATTAAGAAAATTGCATCTGTTTAAGCCTTGTTGTACTGCAACAATAATTTAATTGGTAAAGCACAACAGCACTTAAACAGATGCTATTTTCTTAACTGTACGTTTGCTTATTTCAATTGAAAATCGTCAATTTTTATCCGTGTACATTTTAACAAGTGAAACTTTAATCATATAACCCTTTTTTTAAGACACACTTGACGTTTTTGTTTGTAATTTGAAATTTTATGTGTAAAATTATCAATAACTAAAATAGATTCGTTGTGTCAAAAGGAAACTTTACCTACATTGTTTGCTATCTTTAGATTCCTTAATAATTTGTGGCAAAAACAAATATTAGGCAACAATACTCGCAGTTTTAAGATCCCCAAAAGTCCAAATTCCACGCTAAAAAATCCTACGAATTTTTGGCAATTGCTACTAATTGGCTTCCTCAGACAGATCAGAGACTCACCCTAACACAATAATTGCCGAAAATTCGTAGGAGTTTTTAGTGTGAAATTTGGACTTTTGGTGCTGTGTTAAAACTGAGTCTTGTTGTTATGAGTTTTCACCTATAAGTAAGCAAACAGATTCGTTGGTTTTTGTAGCAAATATTAACTACTGGGGCCAAAAGCAGCTAAAGTCTTTCAAAAGATGAGAGCCTTCCTGATTGGCTAACACTTATCCAAGGGATGAGTGGAAACTAGCACAATTATTCAGGTACAGGATTCATGATTTGGGCATAATGCTGAGCCGAATGAGGGGAAAAATCTGGGTTTCTGAAGTCAGTCGGGGACTGGTCTTCAGACAGGAAGGATCTGGCCTAAGAAATGCAACTTTCAGATAGTAGAAAAGTTGTGAGTTGAATCTGTTTGCATGTTCTTCAGTGTGCGTTGGTGAAATCTAAGGTAAGAAAGGAGAGGGTGTAAACAATACGTTACCGAAGGGTTAATAACTACTGCAAAAAAAAAACAGTAAGATTGCTTGAGGCTGCTGCTTGAGAACTGCACTGAGACATTAATAACGAACGGCAAATGAAAGTTTAAGCAAAATTTAAGCAACAAAGTCCGTGATGTCCCAATTCTGCCTAAAGGCTGAAGTGGGACATCACAGACGTTAGAAGGAACGTATAACAAGCTTAAGAAAACTGATTAACAAAGCTGAACTGAGAAGAAAATAAGCTGCTCAAATAGTTGAACTTGGGACCTCGGTAAACAACAAGCTTACAGGGTCTAAAGAACTAACTAGGCTAATGCGAAAATAGAAACTAATAAGCATAACTACACTACCATTTTCAAAACACACATACGAAAATCTTCCTATATTTCCCAAGCTAAAAAACTGACTATAGGATAAAGCGAAAGTAGAAGCTAATTAATAAACAAAAACGGAACGTTAAATGTTTAGAGTAAGGGTGTAAAAGTCAAAACCTAAAAACACTGATAAGCTTTGACAGTCAGGGTCTAAGTATAAAACTTTGTCAGTAAGAGGCTGGTATGCAATAGACCCTTACTACCCGGTGGTTAGCTTAGTTCTAGTCTATTCGGACAGAACGTGTACATGAACGGTTGTAGCAGGTTTTCTTTGTTCTTAGAATATTGTTATGGAATTTTCTTGTGAAGTTTGGAATTTTGTCTTTTGATGCTTTAGAATTTTTTATTATATTTCGTAGATTTATGGTAGAGGATAACCGATAATGCTCTCTGTTACGAAAATGCTGTCATGTTACTAAATCGAAAAATAATTTTCAACATAAAGCAAAGCAGGAAATGTACACCATATCACCATTGGATCATCACATGGGTCTTTGTAAAGATTTTACAGTTTTTCGTCAAATTTTATTTATTGCTGGCCACCGGGTAGTTAAGGGTCTAATGCTTACCAGTCTCTTACCGACAAAATTTTACACCTAGACCCTGGCTGTCAAAGCTTGTCCGTGTTCTTTCTAGATTTTAACTTTTAGACCCTTACTTTAAACATTTAACGTTCCGTTTTTGTTTATTAATTCGTGTTACTTTTCGAATTGCAGCTAAACTGTAAAACTGCAGTTGACGGTCAAAGTTGAGAGTAACACAGAGATCCAAGGCTGACCCTTACTAACACTTCTATCGCCAGTGTTAATAATAGAAACAAATCCTTTAATCTTCAGTCGACGTCTTGCAGCTGGCGTTTGCTAATTGGCATGTAAACAATGTTAAACAATCAATCTGGTCATTTAGAGAGCCGTAAATTGTATTATTATTATTATTATTAATTATTATTATAACCCCTGAACCACTTGACCAATTAGAAAAGGCCTTATGGAAAGATACATCTACAGAGCAATACCTGTAAAATGAGCTAAGAACCAGCTTTATAGGACAAATGGTTTGACCTGTAGAGAGGACACACGAAAGGTACATCCCTAGAACAAGACCAAGACCAGGACGAAGATCAAGAAGTTGTTATATTTGGCCCCTTTCTATATCTAGGGTTTGGCTCGATCCGAATTTCACAAGTTTTGGCCTGCAGACAGACCTTGACTAGTCAAGGCTTGATTCCAAATTTGGCTTACAAATATTTACTTTTGATGGAGTTATAAGCTCTCAGAGTTGAGAATTTAACACAGAGATCCTAGGTCGACCCTTACTTAGTAAGTGTAAAGTTGTCAGGCAAAACCAGTCAACTCCATCTTTCCTCCTTTGAAAAGTGGTGCCTCCTCCGACAGAGTTTTAAATTTGTTACGACTCCCCCCCCCCCCAAAAAAAAAAAAAATTGATCCAATCATCCATATTCACTGTTTAAAAGGTGCGCGAAATGTTGCGTTTCCTGCAAAGCCAGCCAAGTCAAGCCAAACCAGTCATTTTCAGTCATAGCTTTATAATGAAATGTTGCAAGCAAAAAACAGCAATATGGTGAACAGTTTCAAACAAAACCAGCCAATTCCGTTCCTATTTTCAGAAAAAACAGCCTAGTCTAAACTCATTTACATGCTGGCATCCTAATTTGCGACCAATGATTTAAAAAATGCAACCCATATGCATCTACTCACCTTGCAGTCACGAACAACTGTGTTGATGGTTGTTTGATATTATTAATCACAGACGTTTTTTGCCTTTATTTCAAAACAACATCAGGTGGACTTGGCTGGTTTTGCAAGACAACTCTCCTCAAGTATAATTAATCCTTACCGCCACCATTTTCAAAACACACATACGGAAATCGCCATATGTTTCCCAAGCCAACGCAGTCTCCTAGACTCGAAAGCATGAATTCTGCATGTCGGCGCCATGTTTCCCTTACATTGACCACTTTAAAATCGGCGTCCGTCTGGGTATCCGACTGATTGTCTGAACTGGGGCTTGCCATAGTCACCAACTTTCATTAAAGATATAAGCTATAAGCTATAATAACCTAATTGCCACGATTTTACTCGTAGCTGCCAGCGTAAGCAAAACAACAACACATCAAGGCAGCTAGCTAATACAGCTCGTGTGACGTTCATGGCACTATTGTTGTCGTGCGCTGCTACACATTGTTGTTAGCAAACATAATACCGTCCGCTTCTTTTCCATCTAGCAATTTAGCGAAACAAGAGTATGGTTCGCGAGTCACGTCACTGGTAGATAAACGGGTTTGGGTTTGTGTGCTGTGCGTAATACTGACGTTGACTTTACACCATACGCCTGTTTTGCTAAATTGCAGGATATCTGGAAATTCGCTTCGTTGCGGGTTTGTATCTTTATGGCTATAGTCAATGGACTTTCTTAACTGGACCAGATATTGTGTGCGTATTTAATACTGTCCATAAATTAATTGTAAAGGAGTTGCTATGCTGAATAGAAGTTCGCTAGTGGTGTTTATGCAAACCATAAAAGTGCTATATTCTTCGCAGAACCTTTGCCATAAAACAGGCAAGAATATTAAGTAAGTACGGTAAAAGTAGAAGACATTCCTCATATTGCAGCTTCAGAGACAGTCCTCACCTTCAGGTTGACTATCACGGATAATGCAAATTACTAAAGTCGGAAGTGACTAAGTTTCTCAGTCATTCGCCACATTAGCGAGGATTAACAATAGGTAAGGTTACATTACAGCAGCGAATATACTTGGTGTGGGGCTGTACGGCCATGATGCTTAATTAATGAATTAATGAATGATTGTGTGTGGCTGCATCCTTTTAATGAGAATTTTTAAATTATGTTATGCCAAGCTAAAGTAGGTTGTGTTGGTTTAGGTTTCAATTGGTTAGGTTAAAATTACTTCCAATGGCATTATGGTTCTAAGCTGCGTTATGGGGCATACAGGAAAGTCTACCCCAATTTTATTCAAATTCAAGTAGGCTATGTATATAGGGAAAAATTAAACTGAATGCCAAATCAACTTGACTGACTTGATAAACTAGCCCATGGCCTACTATAGCTAAAAACACGGTTACTGTTAATTTGATGGCAGACTTGTCCCTAGGGTCCAGAAGTTAGAACAAAAGCGGCCCAAAGAGTTTCTAAATTGAGGACAAAAGTGTCCTGAAGGTCTAGAATTTGAATACAACAATTTTTCCAGGAACAATAGTCAAGGAATAAGAAATTAAATTTCAATGTGATGTTGCTTTGAAATGTGATAGCTTTTATCGTTTAGCGGTTTTGGGCAAAATTTACACCTTTTTTTTTTATCTTTTTGATGAGCTACTAAAAAAAATGTTCTGCTTCCCCACTGACTTGTTTTGTGTGTGTGGAAAAAGTTGTTGCGTGTCCCAACGAACCACCGTACTTTGCAATAAAAAAAAACCACTAAAGAGAGCGAATTTCCAGAAAGTAAATTGTGTTAGCTAACATTTGCCATATGCGGTTTGTAAAAATACCACGAATTGTTGTGAGATAATTTGCGACAGCGCAATGGCTGTTTGCCGGCTATATTTGAATTTCACTCTAGACCAGCTAAAGCTAACGTTTACCAGCGCCATGTTGTCTATGTTTCGGCAATCCTTGATCAAGCGGTGATGGAGGGAGACACAATTACTACCGTTTGGAGAGATTTGATCGGATGCGGAGGAGGAAAGAGGGGACTAAAAAAGACTGAGGGGATCGACTGATCAGTGCTTCAGCTAGCCCAGTGGATGTTGCGCCGCGACCAACTAGTATTTAATAGTTGCAATCACAACTTCGAATCTGGTCATATCCTACGTCACAATCAGCTAGGACCAGAGTTGAGAGAACGTAGCATTTGACAATGTTTTAACAATGGCTAGCAACAACAATTTTCCCTAAGGGATATAAAAAAACTGGAAAAAAAAATGGCTTTGCCATTTGGGAAAACTCGCTAGAACTCGTATCCGTATGGAACTCGCAGCTGTCAAAGCACACAAATAAAAACTAATTAGCATTTACTCGAACGAAACAAACTATAGTTTGAACTCCAATTCCAGGCAACAAGGATTGTTTTCATTCCTTTTCAATATCAGAAAGTGAACACAATTTGTATTTGAATTGGGCTGTATAGTCTGTGAGAGTGTGTGTGTGTGGGTGTGTTTAATTTGCGTTTTACTCAGTCGTTTTGCTATTTGGTCTTTGTTTTGTTTTGGTTAGTGGGTTTACATTTTAATTATGTTTCGTTTGAGTGACTGTGTGTGTATTTTGTGTGTGTATTTGTATTGTGTGAAACATTCATGTTCCTTCTTGTTAAGGGCGTTTGTTTTGTCGAATTTCAGTGAACAAGGAATGTTTCTATTCCTGGTAATATCAAAAAGTGAACGCAATTTCTGTTTAAAATGGTCCATGCCAAGATGAGTTGGCATAATGAGAGTCTCCCCCCAACCAAGAACCCTTCGCTACGGCCCTGGCAATCCCTGCAGATCACAACGTTTAAGAATTTTGGTCGTTATTAAAAACTAATTTAACTGACGCCTATGTGGTTATTTGTTGCTAATTATTATTTCCATTTCAAATTTTGTAATGACAGTTTGTACTGCAATTGTTAAAAACAATGGCAGAATTATATAAACGTAACGGCGGTGGCAGCACGCCATGAAAGCACACCTCTGTCCATTTTGGTAGTGTGCAGACTAGATTTACGTGTGCTCATAAATCTGCCAGACGTAGACAGTATTTCTTTTTAATGGTTCATTGTAAGGTGAAAAGTTGTGAAACCTACTCAGTTATTCCCAAAAATCAACTAATGGTATTATTAGAGAAAAACTTCGAAATATCAAGCAATAACGTAAAATGTACTCCCAATTTCTTTCAGAGGTAGACAGTATTTTTTTTTAATGGCCCACCAAAAGTTGAAAAAATTGTGAAACCTTTTAGGCTACTCAAGTTTTGTCCAAAAAAAAACTTGAAACTAATTGTATTACTGGAGAAAAATTTCCACATTTCAAAGCATCATGCTTTTTTCCTTGCAAATTTCTTTATCCTTGATTCCCTTTTGACGTTAACTCCGAGAACTTAAGGACACATTTGTCGTCAAATCCAGGAACATCCAGTGTAATGATGCTCATTGTGCCAGTAGGGAATGCCAATTTTATTTTATCTGTTTAACCCCTATCCTATGATTTATTTCTCACGAATGTTATTGTCAACAACATTAATTTGGCAATATTTAAGCACTTCGAAAATTCACGGAATGTGTTGTTGAGTTCAGCAACAATAAACGTACTTTGTAACGTATTCAGTAACGTGAAAATATTTATTTCTAGGCCCAAATTTTGCGCCGCGACCAACTAATATTTAAGAGTTGCAATCACAACTTCGAATCCGGTCATATCTTACGTCATAATCAGCTAGGACCAGAGTTGAGAAAGCGTAGCATTCGACAATGTTTTAACAATGCTAGCAACAACAATTTTCCCTAAGGGATAAAAAAAAAACTGGAAAAAAATGGCTTTGCTATTTGGGAAAACTCACTAGAACTCGTATCCTTATGGAATTCACAGCTGTGAAGGCACACAAATAAAAACTAATTAGCATTTACTCGAACGAAACAAATTATAGTTTGAACTCCAATTCCATGGAACAAGGATTGTTTTTATTCCTTTTCAATATCAGAAACAACACAATTTGTATTTTAATTGGGCTGTAGTCTGTGAGAGTGTGTGTGTGTGGGTGTGTTTAATTTGCGTTTTACTCAGTCGTTTCGCTATTTGGTCTTTGTTTTGTTTTGGTTAGTGGGTTTACATTTTAATTATGTTTCGTTTGAATGACTGTGTGTGTATTTTGCGTGTGTATTTGTAATGTGTGTGTATTTGTATTGTGTGAAACATTCATGTTCCTTCTTGTTAAGGGCGTTTGGAAATAACGCCATCAGTGAAAATTCACACACTAGAAATAACCTAGTACAGTAAGACACCTTTAAGCACACGTTTCTTTTAAGCAATGTGACTTGGATTCAAAGCAGCGAACCAGTCCATCACCAGATTACAATCATACTGCCCTTACTGATACGGCCACTTGTCAACAGGCATAAAGATAACTCGCCGAAACCGTTATTAAGGTTAACACCGTGACCAGGACACCATTCGACCGAATGTGCTCGGTCATAGGCAATGGAGAGGAAATACAAAGCAGTACGCACTCGCAAGGTCCAATGAAGAACAACTAAATACTGTAAATGTAGTGCACAAGCCATCTTTATGCACTAGATTCATTCAACTGACTAGTTGCAAAAACCATCAAGAAGACGGGTCAATGTATAAGTACCCAAAAGAGGTGGCTTTGCTTTGCTCACTTAATTAGTACATCCACCGATTCATTTCACCAGCTTTTATTCATTTCCGTAACCTAGGAGCAAAAGGCGTGTTTCACGTCGTTGACCTAGTCGTGTTTTTTTTTTTTGGCACTGAATGTACTGCGCTTTTTTTTTGTCTTTTAAAGCCTTGTAATAGTTTGCATCTGTAATTGCCCTCCCCTCCCGCTATTTTCTCCCTCCCCCCGCCGCTCCACCATACTTTTTTTTTCATTTTTGTACTGAATCTTACTGCACACATTTGTTTTCTTTTTTGTTTCATTTTCATCGATAGCAGTCATACTAGTCGATGCAGCATTGCTTCCTCCAGCATATACATATTTTTTTTTTCTTCCTTCTACTCAAGCCCGATTACGGTACGTCATTAAACTGAGTACAATGCAACAGGGAGAAAACATTTCTAAACAACATTTACATGACGTTTCAACAACTTGCTTTATTATAGTACACGGTTCCACGATTATGCTACTTCGATTAGTGTGGTGGCGTCTTGAATTTAATAGTTTTGGCTACAGTTTAGGGTACGCGCAAAATTTACATAGGCTAGTGTGTTGTCATCAAGTGATTTAGATGGGTCAAAGCATGAACGGAGCAAGGATGTAAATATGCAGTTCTAATGCTTCTTTTTTTGACATACAAAATTGTGCAAAGAATCGATATGCGCATCATAAACCACGCCGTGCCGATTAGTTGTGGTTATTGGCATACTTTTGCAACATTGGTCCCTCTACACCAGAGTTGGATCGGGTCATCGGGTCAACCAGATCGCATCGGGTCATTCGGATCAAGTTTGAGGACGGGTCACTGGGTCTGAGCACCTGACCCGGAAATTCGGGTCAGACACGGTCACCGGAATTGCGGGTCATACCCAGTGACCCGGAATTTCGGATCATACCCGGTGACCCGAACTTCGGATTAGATCTGGTGACCTAGTCTGACCTAGTTAGCGGAACTGTTTCAGACCCACAACTAAGGCCCGTATTTCGAACACTGACTTAGTACTTGACTTGAACTCGAGAACGTGCTTAAGTACACGATGGTATTCTGTAACCTTACTTAACTCGAGCACTGACTCCAATCCTAAGTAACTTAAACCCGTACTTGAGAATGGTATTCTGAACGAAAACTCCGGTGCTCAAAGTCAAGTTTCAAGCACGGAATCTCGAGAAAGGTACGAGGTAAACTCAAGTCTCCCCTTAAGCATGAAGTGGCTTCGCTGCTAAACCGTTGTGCATTTTGGTAGCCCTACGCATGGCTGGGCGATTGCGGTGACGATTATTAGGTTTTGCGCATGGTGGGTAGTTCGTCGCATGGTAGAGAACAACAGCTACATCCTTTTTTAGTTGGAGTGCAGAAACCAAAGTAGTATGCAAATGTATGCGTTAAGGTATACACTGATAGCAAACTCATAGCGAATAAATTCGTATTTTCCGTGTTTTAGATTAGATATTAGATAGAAGACGGTGCAAAGCCAAGGCTTATGAAGCATCCAACCCCCCCCCCCCCCCATGATCCCCAAAGCAAATCAGTGCTTCCAAAGTCAAACTGAGCCTTGAACTGTTAAGAGACGAAGCCAAAACAGTGAGCTCCGGAAGGGAGTTCCATTGACAAACAGTCCTTTCAGTGAAGAAGAATTCCCGGCAGTTAAGTCTCGAAACAAGACCCAGCAATGTAAAGCTGTGGTTTCGGTTGTTAAAATTGCGAGTAAAAAAAATGGAAAGGTTATTAGAGAAGGAACCAGACAGTAGATGATACGTAAGGATGAGATCACCCCTATCAAACCTTTCATGGCGTGAAGAAGTATTGAGCTGTTAACTCGTTCGTTGTACGGACGATGACGAATAGAAGAACACCACTTCGTTAGTGTACGATGGCAATTTTCAAGTTTGTAAAGTGCGCAGCATAAAAAAAGTTTGCAAATTTGCGAGCAGTAATCAAGAACGGGTCTCACAAAAGGTCTTGTACAACAAGGCAAAAGAAGCAGTATCAAGAAAAGAAAACTTTTTTAAAACATAATGAGCATCCGGAAAGCTTTACGAGTAGCCACGTCTACAGCTAGTGTTTATCTTTTTTTATTTTATTTCCGTAGTAAACAATAGTGCACACAAACACTATGAAGCCCTAGCGTCTACAAAATCAGTCTTAGCAATATGAGTAGAAGGCAGTACATGCACAAAAAGGAAATCTGTGTTAACATAACAGCTCAAGAATTAAAACGTAAATACAAAATATTATATAAATGATAGACAGCTTTTTAAGTTGTCATCACCCAACGCCTAACTTTCGTGTTTAGCTCCGTAAGTATTTTTCAGTGGTCCACATTTCTCTAGTTAGATTTTAAAGACTTCTAATAAATAGCTTAATATTCTAACTTTTGCACTCATAATATTGTTATTTACCAATATTGGCTTAATGTAAGCTGTATTTGTGTTATATTGCTTGCTGCTAATCCTTTTTCTTGTTTCTTCTTCAAGAAGGACAAGAAACGCTTTCACTACTTTTGTGCATCCCACGCGATTACTTTCGCAAAATTTTCGTAGGTTTTAGCGACTGTGCCAAACCGCTACGACGGAAAAAAAGAAAAAAATGCGTCTGCAATATTGTCATACGTTTTAAATGTTGCATAACTGGGTCATACAGGAAAGCTAACATGGAGGCAGGCACCAATCACATAATTTAATTTTTTTAAATTTTATTCCTCGTTTTACGTACATATAATGAACTTATTTTAGTTGAAAGGATGATTTGCGAGTGTGTTTTAGTACCGGTACATTTATCATAGAGTTTTGCACATAGGTTTTGTAAGGAAAAAGTAAAGTTTTGAATAATAAAGACATTCTAGATAAAATCCACGGACCTAGCAGATCAAATTATCATTTTCTAGCCTAAGACGTAATATTTCAACTTTCAGTTAAGTGTAAAGGCATTTATATTTAATTACAAGAATTATATAAGGATGTTTACATAAAGTAAGCATGCGTAGTAAGCGGATTTTGGCGTTTGCAGAGTGTCGTATTTCGTCAGCAGAGGGCGGTAACACTTTCACTTTCGGTCTTGCTCTTTCGGTTATTATTGCTATAAAACGAAGAGCGTTAACACTTTTGCTCCACAATGGTTTACTGTACTTCAACTTGTATGCGTGTTTACATGGCGTTAGCACCGTATTTTGTCGAGAATGTGCGTGTTATATGTTTTTCTACGGACGCTTATAGGACTTTTCTAAGAAACTTAGAATGGTATTCTGTAACTCGTGCTCGGCTAAGCATGACTTGAGAAATATTGCTCAAGTCAAGTACAAGTCGTCGTTGATATGGAATCCATACTTGACTTCAATCTGTGCTCAGTGGAGTCGTACTTGGGGCCAAGTACTGAGTCAGCGTTCGGAATACGGGCCTAAGTCTTAGACAAAAATAATTGATTTTTTTTCCTGTGTTAGTACCGAAAGTGATTACCACTGTCTCTATGGAAAATATTTTACGGTTCTTTGGTATATC
The DNA here is from genome assembly GCA_023313725.1 of Lithobius niger. Taxonomy (NCBI): domain Eukaryota; kingdom Metazoa; phylum Arthropoda; class Chilopoda; order Lithobiomorpha; family Lithobiidae; genus Lithobius; species Lithobius niger. The sequence continues at coordinate 75,453 of JAHWFP010068939.1, read as the reverse complement.
CACCGAAAAATAATGATTAAAAAAAAATAGTAAACAAAGTCACAATTTTTTTTTCTAATGCTAAATTCGTTTCTTTAAGCTTAACGATAATAAAAATTGTTTTATTATATTTCCAAGCGTTGCAACGAAGAACATAATGTACTTTGCAAAGTTAATTAGTGACAAGTTTGGGAAAGCGGGCTTAGCAATCCAGAGCAGCAATAAGGCTTAACATTTACACCACAATTTATTCTATCTGGCAAGAGAATATCGGTTTAGATCCCATTTAAGCGAAAGCAAATCCAGCGTTTTAATCGTGTAATATAATCTGTTCGTTAATATTACAAAAGTAAACTTATGCTCGTTGATCATTCAGCATTCATCAGCCGGAGGGAGGGAGGGGCAAAAGACTCGTATTTGATTGATTAAAGTGAACAAGTAAAGCATTTGTTGCATTTAAACGCTAACTGAGCATTTCAAGGCCACGAGAATTACAGTGAAGATAAGGCACTTACAGGGCTGGGGGAGGGAAGGGCGGGGGCGTTTAAAAGTAGCAAATATTTCTCGGAGCTTATTTTCAGTTGTTTCCCTTCCTGCCCAAGATCACTGGGTCAATCCAGCCTTGTCAATCCAGATCTGACTGGGTCAGCAGGTAAATCCAGGTCTGGCCGGGTCACCTGGTCAATCCGGAAAACCGGGTCTGGCCGGGTCACTGGGTCAATTTGGAAAACTGGGTCACCAGGTCACTGGTGCAGTCCAGGTCATCGGGTCCTGTGTCAACCTATTTCTGGGTCACCGGGTCAAAAAAAGTGGCCCGGTTCAACTGTTCTCTAGACACGATTAATAGTGATAGTTTTGTTCTTCTGAGCAAACATTAGCCGACGCATTAAGAGCCAAAGAAGCAAAACTATCACAATAAATCACGTACAGAGGGACCATACTTTAAATACTTTTTTTTCCGTGTGTGGATGAATTGAGTTGTTTCCTGTCATTTTTCTTGGTATCTTCCATTGTTTTGCTCCCTAGCGTTCATTGTTATAAGTGTAGCAATAAGTTAGTTATTCTGACACTTAGAACGATAACATAACAATACGAACGCTAACGGCATAGCACAGGAACTGTAAAAGTGTACATTACCAAGAAGTAATTTATTGTGACACTTACAACAATGCAGTTTTACAGTAATGGTGTCAAGAATGCTGTATCCGATTTATTAGCGAGTTTTATAACAATGAAAACTAAAAACATATGGTGATTAACTGAGCAAAAAACGGCTTCGTCATTTAGAAAAAGAACATTAGAGCACGTATCCCCGTACTCACAGCCCTGAAGGTACACGAATAAAAACGGATTAGAGTTCACTCGAACGCAACGAACTATAATTTAAACTCCAGTACCAGGGAACAAAGCTGTTTTTGATCAATGGTTATGTCAGAAAGAAAGCCCAGTTTATGTTTGAAAAGTTTACGGTGTTTTGGCGTGCACACGTAATTTGTGTATTATATAGACTTTTTTTTATATTTGTCTGTGTTTGTTGTTTCATATATTAAGTCTGTTTCGTGCGAGTGGGTATATATGTATTTTGAGTGCATTTATAATTTGTGAAAGAAGCAGACTCCCTAGTTAAGGAAGTTATTTGCCTGTTTTTGTGTTTGAAGGTCGTTTGAGGTGGTTATGTCTAGTTCGTTTGAGCAATTACTTGTTCATTTTGTGTATGCATTTTTATCTTTCAATTTTGCAGTGTTTTGCTGTTTATGGCGTCTATTTTGTTGGCTTCCATTTTGTTGTGTGTGTTTGTGGGTTTACGTTTTGCGAATTGGAGTTCAAATTATAGTTCGTTGCGTTCGAGTGAACTCTGATCCGTTTTTATTCGTGTACCTTCAGGGCTATGAGTATGGGGATACGAGCTCTAATGTTTTTTTTCTAAACGGCAAAGCCGTTTTTTGCTCAGTTAATTTATTGGCTTTTTTCGCTTCCATTTTTTATGTGTCCACTGTCCACTGATTTTTGTTTTCGAAAAAACGGAACATTAGAAATGGATACTTATGTTTAGGTTCCGCCGAAGGTGTGTCCCATGTTTATTATTTGATGGCAGCACAGTAGCGTATTTCTGGATTTAGTATGCATCATCTCGATGAGTAGTTGATTCTGGATTGTTTCAGTATTGTGGCAACAATCGCGGAAACAATTTAACTGGCTTCCCGAAGCCCGCATTGAAAAAGTAAACAAGTCACTCAGTCATGTTGGCCACCCTCAAAATTAAAGAGTTCGCACCCTACGGTTTAAAACTTGAAGATTTAAGGAAAATCATTTAATTTTGGTTCTCCACAACGAGCATAGCTGACTCAAACAACGACAATGTTAGTTTCCCGGCACCCAACCATCGTTGCATCTTATTCGAGTGAGCTATAACGCGATATTGTGCGCCTCACCTATTGTTACCCTATTGTTACATGTTGTAGCATTGTAACATTTTGACATTGTTAGCCGCTTTGCCTCCGCCTCCTCCTCCTGTCCAGTTTTCTGAAATTCTCATGCGCAAACCAACTCTAATAAGCACGGCTTGCCTGCCGGCCATGCTAATACTTGGCCAGATAGTAGACAGGTATGGAAGTATATTTATGCCAACTTTTATGCAATTCCGTGCAAGAGTAAACTTACGGAGCCACACGTAAATTTGAAAACTGTTCACTTGTTGCTGTTGTTCTTGTTCTTGTGTGACACGGTTTCAGAAAAAAACTAATGCACCTCTTAACTAAAATCTGAAAGATGATCTAAGCCAGAAATTTCCTTGGGCTTCATCATCACACAGAGACCACTTTTTCAATTGGTCAAGCCATTCTGGAGTTACATTGTTTTAGCCATTGTTATAATTAGGGAACTTTGCCACTCAGCAAACACCAGATTCATTCTTCGTGCACGTGTTATGTCTTTGCTACAAGGTTGATTGTTGAAGGATTGTTGGAGTGTGTTAGGCCTCGAAATTGGCAGCTAAGAACGATAGAATGTCGTATATATTTCGTAGATTGAAGCTTTCAGAGCTGAGCTGAATTGTTTCAAAGTGGGGAGCAGCAATCGACTGCATGCATAAAACTTAGTAGCGCGACGCCATAGCTGTAAAAAAAGGTAACGGATTACAAACAAATACGTTAAGTGTGCCGTAAAAAAAAAAGGTTGTGTGATTGAAGTTTCACTTTACTTGTTAAAATGTACACGGATAAAACTTGATGATTTTTAATTGAAATAAGCGAATGATTGAGAAAATTGCATCTGTTTTACTGCTGTTGTGCTTTACGAATCATATATATATAACGTAAAGCACAACAGCATCTGTAAACAGATGCAATTTTCTCAATTGTACATTTGTTTATTTCAATTAATAATCATCAATTTTTATCCGTGTACATTTTAACAAGTAAAGTGAAACTTCAATCATGTAACTCTTTTTTTTAACGGTACACTTGACGTTTTTGTTTGTAATCTACATATATAATACGGAGCAGGCGGCCAATTCACCGGCCACGCCATTCCGTCGTACAATCAAGTACCCCACCCTGCAGTTCCATCTGTTGACGGGATTCGCCTTCAAATTCGGGTTGGGAATCTTTTCCAATGTCTTCGAACAGATGGCGCCACTTACCAAACCTGCCATGTCGCCGTGTATTGACGGCCTTGGACTACAAGTTCGGGTTATAACACTTTTTCCAAAGTCTTCGAAGAGATGGCGCCGCTTACCAGACCTGCCACACCATTTTTGGGTTCGTTTTTTGGTATTGTTGTGGTACCAAAGCGGCCAACAAAGTTTTAGTCGCGTGGACTGTGCCATTGTCGGCGTTTGAGCTTAAAAAAAAAAACAACCCGTGTCTACTAAACCAGACAACTTTAAACCAAACGACGATTGATTCTTAATTTTGAGGTCCCGAATGGGCCTCGAAATTGGCAGCCTGATATGATGGAAAGGCGCATTTATTTCCTAAATGTTCACTTCCAGAAAGGAGTTGAATTGTTTTTAAGTGGGCGGCAACAATCGTTGCTTGCAACAATGTCGCCATGCACGGTACCAAGGTGAATAATATTGTTTCAAAGGATTAACTTAACCATACGGCTACTGGTTACTTGCTTACTGAATGCTGGATTTCTCACGGCTTTTTTTAGCCTTCAGTCAAACATACGCATGCGACTTTTCCGGGGCTGCACCAAAGGGGAATGTCATAGGGCGGCATTTTCGTGGGGGTGTGGGAGAGGGTGCCAGGGCAAGTGTGTGTGTGGCGGGCAATGCACACTGCCGAAGTGAATTGTTTCAAAGGATTAACTTAAACATGGGATTACTTGCTTACTGAATGCTGGATTTCTCAGTGATACGGTTTTTTTTAACCTTCAGTCAAACATATGCCAGCGACTTTTCCGGGGCTGCACCAAAGAGAGAATGTCACAGGGCAATGTCTTCGGGGAGGGGGAGGTTGGCAAGCATGTATGGGGGGAGGGGGCAGGAGTGTTGGGAATGGGGGTTAAAGTAATTGTGGGGGAGAGGGCAAAATTATGTGGGAGCCATTCACATGTTCGGTATTCAATTTGATAAATTTAAAGCCAAAGACCAAACACCTGGAGGGAAGTCCTCTCTGCATCAAAACTAAAACTATTAATTTCTCCGTTCCTGTTCAGTATAATTATTTCGACCAAACTTGGCCAGATAGTCGATAGGTTTGGCAGGTAGATTTGTACCAACTTTTACGCAATTCCGAGTAAAAGTAGGGAGCCACATGTGAATTTGAAAAAAATTCACACACACGGTTTCAAAAAAAACTACTGCACCTACCTAAAATCTGAAACATGATCTAAGCCAGAAATTTCCTCAGAGAGACCACTTTTTCGGTTGGTCGAGCCATTCCAGAGTTACGGGTCCCTGAACGATCATTTTGTTTCACATTATTTTATACCCATTGTAATTAGGGAACAATGCCATTCAGCAAACTCCGGATCCATTCTTCTTGCACGTGTTATGTCTTTGCTAAAAAGTTGATTGTTGAAGGGTAAAAGGAAGGAATCCGTGTTTCAGTTAAACGCATATAGATTTAAACCAAACTAAGCTACGTTGTTAATTTCGAGGCCATCAGCTTAGAAATTGGCAGCTAGAAACGATAGAACGGCCTATTTATTTCCTAGATGCAGGCTTTCAGAGCTGAGTTGAATGTCAAAGTGGGCTGCAACAATGCATGCATACACCTTTGTAGCGCGATGCTATTGCCGTAAAAAGGTACACGGATTACTGACAAAAACGTCAAGTGTGCTGTAAAAAAGGGGGTTGTATGATTGAAGTTTAACTTTACTTGTTAAAATGTACTGTACACGGATAAAAATTGATGATTTTTAATTGAAATAATCAGATGTACAATTAAGAAAATTGCATTCGTTTAAGTTCTGATGTGCTTTATCAATCATATATTTTACGTAAAGCACAACAGCACTTAAACAGATGCAATTTTCTTAATTGTACATTTGATTATTTCAATTAAAAATCATCAATTTTTATCCGTGTACATTTTAACAAGTAAAGTGAAACTTCAATCATATAACCCCCTTTTTTATGGCACACTTGACGTTTTTGTTTGTATCCTATTTATTGCTGAGCTTTAAAACAATGAAAATGAAAAAAAGTATTGTAATGGTGATCGCGCCATTACTCACTCGATAGGCCTTGTGTGGCTTGTTGGAATTACCGGAAATGCGCACTGGTGTAATATATATGGTCCTTATGATTGTCAACCAATTGTTTTGTGACGGCAGAATAAACCTGATTGTGAAAAGAATCCGACTACATCTGAGTTATAATGAAGGCCAAGTCCTTCACATGGCGCTCTGAACAAACTCGCAACTGCCTGGATTGAAAACAAGAGGTAGGCAAAATGGAATTCAAAACGAAAAACTATACAAACGAAAGTTCGAACATTGACCAGCTAGAAGCAACGACCAACTTGCAATCAAACGATTGTTCGTCATATTACCGGGAGCCGTATTATTAACAAAGAAAAAAAGAACAAAAACACTGAATGTTATCTAAACCAAACATTGACTCTTGTACGATATCATGCTAGTGTTGGTATTCCACAAATATTACGGTAATGCGATTTATATAGTTGAAATTTGCGTGCCAATTTGACTATGGCTGATCACGACAAAGAAAGGCAACAACGAGTCACGTAATTCGCTGCATCGGTCGTTCTCGCCTTGACGCGATTCAACAAATGAACTGCATGCTGCACCTCCGAATATTCTACATCGGAGCCAGCAACAATTCAATGTCGGCAGCGAAAACACGCCAGAATTAAAACAAAACTCCAATAATGCTTCGTCTTCAAGTGCATCCGATGACAATTTAAACGACGGGAACTTTGGAGGAATTTTGAAAGCTTAGGGCGGCGCACGCCAACAACCCCACTACAACGAAATACCTTTGCTGCTACGTCTGAAGCTATATATGTCGAACGATGCATCAAACTCTGCCAAAAACACCTCAATAAACTGTAACAGGCTCCCATCCTGATGTAAACAATATAGACAAGATAAAATCAACATGCCATAAAAACCAAAATGCAAATCAGAAAACTATGGTAGTAAACAAAACTGGCAAATCAAATGAGCAGTTAATTCTGTCTTTATGTGAAGAATTACAGCGTAAACGTGAGCAAATGGAGCTACAATGTAAGGAAAATGGAGAATTAAAAATTGTCCTACAGTGTGCTCTTACACAAATAAATAACACCAACAACCATGTTATATTAGTTCATGGCCAGAGCAGTTTGCCCAAGATTGTCCAAATATTGGTTCTGAAATGTGTGTAGGTAATAGTGTTATGCATAATAATATTAACATGAATGCAACAGAAGCAGTACAACACGAAGATTACAAAAAACACGAGTATCAGACCATTAAGGGCCTATGCAAAATATTACTGCAAATCAGGCTTTAGCCAGGAGTAGAATTCCTAATAACACATATGTCACACTAGAGGATTACACACAAAGACACACCCCACAGAACACAAGTATTGCAGAACTAAACACTACAGGTGTCGGTAAGTCAAATGATGGGTATAACCAGTCTTTAGCTAGGGGTTCGTATGTTAATCAATTTGATACTCGCCATACGATAATACTGGCCATGAACCTACCCAAAACGCAACCTCATTGTTGGGTGCTAATATCGAAAATGATTTATAGCAAAGGAAAAATCCCATGTCTCTAAGTGAACACACACACAAGTTAGCCTACGACATTACCCCACAAATGCTGTTTCAATCGCTGCCCAGATATGACAGTTTGCGAAATAGTGTGGTTAGTGTGGTCCTGCAATTAGACAAGCGCAGGAAAACCATCGACTCCCCAAGTTCACAACTTGATGCACGACTAATAGGCCTACACAATTACACAGTGCACGACACTGCGCAAGAAAGTCGGGTACCACGCAATGCTTGCACAACTGGTGCTCCACTTGAAAAATATGAAATGCTTATGCAAAATTCTCAAGTGCAAAATATTGACCAAGCTAGAGTTTTGTCTGGGCAAAGTAGAAATTCCCCACGTGCAACTTCTGGGCAAAGTGCAAATACGCCAAATGTAAATTCTCCAAGTGCAACGAAAAATTGTTCAACATCAACAACACACATCCAAACCACTACTACAACCTAAGTGCACAATGAAACCCAAAGTGGGGCAAATGATCCAAATCCTTCACCTCCGAATTTGGTCCAAGTTTCTCAGACTGTGACACCCACTACTAACACTGCACAAAACCAAACCTCTCAGACTGCAAATCAACAACAATGCATCACTCAAGCATCAGGAACTAACACAACTCTGTTGAATACAGCCACTACATTGGGAAGTAGTAGACAAATGTGTCAAGCAGGGATTTTCATGGGACATTGCCGCTACTCAGCCCTCGGATCTGCATTTGCAAATTTACAACAACTGGATGACTCGGTTAAGCTTAAAGACTGGCTTGAGAAGACAGACATTTACGTAACAGAATGGGATATCACTAGCGCTCACCTTGATAACCTCATGAAAACACTGCTTCAAGGAACCTACAAAGCTTGGTACAATTCCATGAGCCCCGACCTGAAATGTTGGACCAACATAAAGACTAACCTACGCAAAGCCCACTTGAAACCAAAAACTGACCACGAACTGTTTGCTGAATTGTCAAACTATAGGTAGCGAGTCGATCACGCCCCGATTAAGTTTGTTACCGCCACTAGAGATAAGTTCAATCAAATGAAATACAAAGGTTCCGAACAAGACCAGATAGACTTTATTCTCGACCGCATGCAAGAAAATACGAGGGACAATTTACGCCGAGCTTCATGCTGAAATCCGCAAGCTAAAACCATGGCTACAATTTCCGGCCAAAGATAAACAAAAGACTTTCGTTGAATCCCAACACTCTACACGAGGCTCAACAGCCCAAAACACGGCAGGTACACCACATATTCAGAAGTTGAATGAGACGACTGCCACAGACTGTTTCAACCAATCGTCCTGAACCCAAGCAACGACAAACCATGAAACTCGCCCGAAGACACAGTAGAGTGAAAACACTACCACTGGGAGCCAAACCGGCCAACCTACAGACCAGGATGAACTAATGCTAAACCGACGTAAGTGGAAACCATGGATGGCCAATCTGGTCTGTCACAACTGCTCGATCCAGGGTCACATTTCTAGAGTTTGCGACCAACCACTTGTGAGAAATCCAGCAATGCTTACGATCCCAGGAATATCACCACAAATCGCACATAATGCTAACGGCATCTACAGAGTTCCCATGCGTGTCCACAAATCGACATTCGGAGGATGCATTAATTCTGGCTCTAGACACAACAACATATCCCTTCGGTGGCTGAAAATTATTGCTCCGACAGCCAAAATTAAACCATTCAAAGGTGCTCCAGCGATCCTTGCCGATGGAAGAACAAAAATTCACCCAGATTGGACACGTAACGCTAGATGTTGTCATCGAAAATCGTCACTACGATGTCTCATTCATTGTTTCTGCAGAACTTTCCGATGACTGTATCTTGGGCACAGATTTAATTACATCACCGGTAATGGTACTCAGCCTTGCTAACGAAAAGCCTTACTCAGCCTTGCTTTCCAAAACAAATAGGGAAACAGGACAATTTCTTCTTGATATCTCTACAACCAACAGATGACGATGAACCAATTCTCAACTCGGTGTGGGGAATGGCAACGGCTGATGGAACACAAGAGACTGGATGACCTGATCAGCAGGCATAGTGCTGTTTTCCCAGGAAAAGCGGGCTTAACAAATGTATGCGAACATAAACTAGAATTTCACACAACACCGCAACCCTGTCTCTAGATATGGACGCTCATCTCCCGAAGCCCGTCGTGAACTTACAAAAATGATTAGACAATTGGAGGCAGATGACAAAATTGAACCTTGCACTAGCGAATGGGGTGCACCCACGTACTGAAAACCAAACCCCGATGGATCGTGGTGAGCAATCTGTGACTATCGCGAATTAAACAAAATAAAGCCGATAAATACCTCATGCCCCATGATGAGGTAATGGAATTTTTGCATGGGAAACGTTTCGTGTCAACACTTGACGGACAAAAGTGGCTTTCATCAAATGCTGCTACACCCCGATTCGTGCGATTTAAGTAGTTTCACCTGCCTTCTGGGGTCATTTAAATAGAAAGTGGTATCGTTCGGCTTAAAAAATTCGAGTTCCAGTGGGTAATGAACATAATACTTGGCCCGCTCATCGGTACAATATGGATGCTCTATATCGACAATATAGTAGTGGCAAGCCGTACATGGCAAGAACATAAAATGCATGTAGGTCAGATCTTTGAGAAACTTGAAGAAGCTGGATTTACGCTCAAGAATTCCAAGCCACTTTTGTCTACCCATCATGACAATCCTAGGCTTCACCGTCAGCGCGAATGGTGTGCACTTAAAGGGGAAGCATTTAGACGCTCTTTCGAAATATTCTCAACCCACAAACAAGAAAGACTTGCAGAGATACCTAGGATTATGCAACTATTTCCGTAAATTTGTGCGTGGATATGCCGATCTAATCCGACCACTCAATAAACTTGTTAAGGCCAACACCAAATTTATTTGGACCGACGAACACCACGCAGCATTCGAGAAAGCAAACTGGCAATCCTGACCTCTGAAGCCCTTCAGCTGCCGGACTATGACCTCCCCTTCCAAATTGAATCGGACACAAGCGATTTGGGTATTGGATCGATGCTGACCCAAATTACAGACAAGGGTTATGTTGTTATTGAGTTTTTCAGCCGCTCATTGACTGATGCTGAGCTAAAATACTAGTGGTTGTGGAATCTATCGAACGATGGTGACACTTCGTCGAAGAGTCACGCTTTACGCTTGTCGCAGACTGCTCAGCTCTGAAATGGGTCCTTACTAATGACAGTGAGAAAGGACGTACTGCTAGGTGGGCCATCAAGCTGCAGCAATACGATTTTGACGTGAAACACCGAGCAGGACGATTGAACACAGTTACTGATGCACTATCGCGTGCGCCGGTGCCACTGCTGCGTATCCGCCAACAACCATGCTTAGAAATATCAAGCAAAGAAGAGTTGGCTCAGCTGCAGCAAGCTGACGAAAAGATTCGGCGGATCAGGAAGATTCTAGACCACCCTCTATAAGCTGGACATGAACCAAGCAATTTTCTAGTACATACTGTAAACAACTACACGCTCAGAAACAACCTTGTTTACTACCTCAGTGAAACAGAGGACAACCGAATCTAATCGAATCGATTACAACCTTCGTCTTTATGCCACAGAAAAGTTGATACACACGTTCATCTATCAGCAACACAACTTACCAGGAACGGGACATCTCGGAGTACATAAAGACGCTGATGAGGATCAGAATGGTAGGCTACTGGCCAGGGGTATTTAGGGATACCAAATCCTATGTAAAATCTTGCCATCAATGTCAAACTGCGAAACCATCACAACAGCTGAAACAAGAAAATATGAACTCGTTCATAGCTTCAGAACCATTCCAAGTGATTGGCATAGACTTTATGGGGCCACTCCCAACGACTGCTGGAGGGAACCGATAAATACTGGTTTTGATTGACTTTTTCTCTAAGTGGGTCTGGATCGAACCGACACGACACTGCACTGCAAAAACAGTGGAAACAAATTCATTCAACTGGTCATACAAGTTCATGGAGCCCGGCTGTATCTAGTGTCGGACAATGGACCGGCTTTTATCGCTGCTCTCTTCACTGAGGTACTCAAGAAATGTGGGGCCATTCACAAAAAAACCGCTCCATACCATCCACAGGCAAACCCGACAGAGAGGGCAAATCGCACAATCAAAGCCTGCTTGCGAACCTTTGTGCAGAAGAACAACACTTCATAGGGTCCTTTCCTACCTAACATACAAATGGCACTTTGTCACACTCCCCATCACTCAACTGGTGACACTCCTTACTACATTATACACGGTAGGGATCCTTCAGACGAAGTAAGATTGGTGTGTCTACCACATGAACAAACTTACGAGGCTATTGAGGAATATCTTGAAACGCAGAGAGCAAAGTGGGAAGAAACTAGAGACCTTGTCAGGGCACATCTTGCTGAAGCCGCGAAAACAACCGTACTGAATTAACAACCAGACACGCCGTGAAATGCAAATAACTGTTGGCTCGTTGGTCAAACTCAGAACACACATCATCTCGAACACTGACAAGAGTGTGAATAAAAAAAACTCTGTCGTCTATGAAGCACCCTATCACTTTTTTGGTGCGATCATTAGACACACCGACTGTGGTCAAAGAAGCTGCAGCAGCACGTTTAGAACCATACTACTACCCTCTTACGGCACTTGCTGAAGTTTTAGCCAGATTACTGCTAGATGATGCTGAACAATTGGCGAGCATTCCACTCCACACGCCTCAGCACAACATACAACCACAACAGAATGTGCAACCACCCACAACTCATTCTGACACGCAAACCAACATTGTGGACTGTAAACTGAATAAAGGTTCAAAACTGTGTGCATGTGTTCCGAATGATTCGGCCCTTCAAAGGAGTGATATCAACACACCAAAACATTCGTCAAGTTAATCACACTGCTTAATAATTCGAATGTTAAATGAAAACTAGAACATTGCTACTTTCGGTAGCAATGTTCAAGTTTCAATTTAACGTCCAAAGTATTATTCGGTGCGATTAAGTTGGCGAATGTTTTGGTGTGTTGATATCACTCCTTTGAAGGGCCGAACCATTCGGAACTTGGCGGCCCCTTTTACCAGTTTTGATTTTTGATATGATATCACTCCTTTTTTTTTAATTGTGTGTTGACTCAACTCCACTACCGTGCAGATGAGTAATAAAGTGCCATGTCAACAAGAAATTGGTTTTCAACAATTTTCTACTACCGTTTGCCTATAGGCCGAACCATTCTCAACTTAGTCACCTCTTTATTGGCTTTTGGTTTGGTTTTAATTTTGTTGTAATTTGTTGTATTTAGTTAGTTTTGGTGTGTTGATATCACTCCTTTGAAGGGCCGAACCACTCTCAACTTGGTGGCCTCTTCACCAGTTTTTGGCTTTGTTTATTTTGCTTTGTTTTTACACTTGGTGAATTGGACGTGAATACAATTTCTTTGCAACGTTGTTTATATTTATCGTGATACACTAGTGTGTGTCTTGCACGCACGTCAGTATACACGTTCTCATTGTCGGAACTTTGGCCGTCCAATGAGAGATGATGCCGACAATACTAACAATGGTTATAACAATATTTTGGTACTTACGCGCCCTCCCACGCCATCCCTGTTACGCCCCAAGGCTCCAAACCATAAAAGGTATATGAAGCAAGTAGTCTGCATTAAAGACTGGCCTTGTGAGGATACACAATACACTAGTCTAAGAAAGAAAGAAAAGACTACTGCCCCGACTGGGACTCGAACCCAGGACATCCCGTTTACTAG
>JAHWFP010068939.1:40592-62060 GCA_023313725.1 Lithobius niger | reverse complement strand
TGATTTCTTTCTTTATTTACTACTTGCATTATTTCTAGTGTGGAGGCCAAGAAGCAATGTTGCTTTCTCTCCTTGTATGTTTGTTTGTGATCTTTAGGTCACCACTGAGAAAGATTGAACAGCTACTTAGCTCGGCTGGAGCCTGTAGCCAGTACCCGCCCCGGTAGCGCAGTGGTTAGTGCGCCCGGCTAGTAAACGGGATGTCCTGGGTTCGAGTCCCAGTCGGGGTAGTAGTCTTTTCTTTCTTTCTCAGACTAGTGTATTGTGTATCCTCACAAGGCCAGTCTTTAATGCAGACTGCTTGCTTCATTTACTCTTTACCTTGTGATTTCTTTCTTTATTTCATAAAAGGTACGCAATTCGTATTGTAGTGCACCCATTCGTCCAATTTCATAGCTGGACGCCTTCCCGTTATCTGGGAATCGATGAATAATCACCTGTGGAAATTAACATGGGGATAAGCGGACTAGCTAGCTAGCTAGTAGCTAGCTAGTTAGTAACACATTTTCAACGTTATTGAGGGGCAGATTTTGCTTTAAAAGATACATAGCTGGCATTCAAACACGAGTTAATTTTTGTCAGGTGGGTCATTGCTCTCGATTTCAACACAAGTTAAGCTTTTGTACCGCATTATTATTTTTCCCCAAGTACCTGAAATGTGCCCAACTATGATTCAAGATATAAGACACTGACACAATGGCGTCGCGCTACAATGGCTTACAACCTCGACAATTGAATTAATGTGATGTTTGTTGTGATGTTTGTTGCCTAACTTGGCGCGACACACTAGCGTGTGTCTAGATGTCCATTCTCCGCGCAATTTTGTTTGTTAAAAGAAGGAGCATTAGAATATTGCATATTTATGTCCATGATCCATCCATGCCATGCTTTGGCCCATGTCTATCAGTTGATGGCAACACACTAGCCTTTGTCTAGATTTAGCTTGTGTCAGTACGTAGTTGAGTCGTATTCTTAATTGTTGCAGTCAGTTTTAGTCGTCGCGGTATACGCAATCGAGGAAACAATTTGGAAACAATTCACCCGAAACCCGCAGTGAAGAATTAAACAAGCCATTCAGTCATGTCGGCAACCCAATTTTTAGAGACTTAGTAGCCTAAGGTTTCAAACTGGAAGATTTAGGTGAAAACCAGGGTAGTTTCACTTTGTTTCTCACGAATGAGTTAACTTTTCTCTGGCCGACAATACTAACTTAAACAAGACATAATGACAATGTTACTTTCCCCGTGCCCAAACATCATTGCATCTTGTTCGAGTGAGCTCTAATCCGATCTTGTGCGCCTCGCCTCTTTAGTGCACCTAAAAGGTAAACTGCGTTTACCGAACAAGCAGATTCACGATTTAAGGTGGTCCAGCTGTGATACTTCCATTTTGAGACTATGGGATGGCAGTCATTATACTTAGGACGATATATGGTGGGCATTGGACAAGGAGTTCGGTTGCCGCCATTGAGAACCCTAGTCCGACGAGTAAGGCAACATTCACATGGCTTTAAGTGAACTATAAAACGGTTCCTAAATACTTACCTTTGAGGCAAACATTTAAACAAATATTCCAATAGCTGCTTACTGAGAAATTGACGTTTCATCGTCTTTAAGATGTACAGCGTTTTCACATTTGTACCAACCTTCCTTTAATTAAAAATTGTGTGGCCTTCCTCGCACACCACGATAGTGATTACAACAGGAATGTTGAATTATGGGATGTGTATCTCACGAATCTCATTTAGGTGAGAGCAGAGGCGAGACCAGTGTGCACCGTTGGCGCCGCCATGTTGATTCTGTTTTTAAAATTGTTGTTTGAATGTGAAATTGCTATTATGCTCTTTATAGGGCATTACCATAATTTTCTAAAATAAATAAATAGATATAAGGATTGGCCTCTCGCGAATTTCATTCATACGAGAACAGGAAGTTAGCTGGCGCAATGTTGGTGTAAGGTGCCGGCCAAGTGCTAGGAGTCCAGTAAGCGAAGGTTTGGAATGCATTGTTTCTAGTACAGTTGTGACCCCCAAGTGGCACCATCGTTACATGGCACAGTATAGTAACATTTTGACATTGTTAGTCTCTACTCCGCTTCCTGTTCATTTTCTGAAATTTCTCTTGCGCAAATAAACTCTATTAAAGGCGCCTGTTCACCTTTTCAACTCCTAGATGCAGCACCGTAGAATCTTCGAGCAATATAAGAATATAGCGGTAAATTAAAAATGGAACAACGTTATTCGCAGCAGCGCTGCGATTTTCATAACTAAAACGAGATCACGTGACCCACATCAGCCTATTGGATGATGGAGAATCTGGAACGTGGATGCTGTGTTTAAAATAGGGTGTGCAGGCACTATCGAAATGGTGAACAGACGGCTTTAAACACTGCCTGCCAGCCGTGCTAATGTCGTAGGAAACAATGCTTGAAACATCAATGTCTTTTGTTCAGTTAATTTGTTGGCGTTTTGCGCTTCTTTTTATTGTTATCACCATACTGTGAAGGACATGGCCTTCATTATAACTAAAATGTAGTCGGATTCTTTTTACACTCCGGTTTATTCTTGTCACAAAACAATTGGTTGACAATCATAAGGAACATATATATTACACCAGCGCACATTTCCGGTAATTCCAACGAGCCACGTAAGACCCACTGAGTGAGTAATGGCGCGAACACCATTACAGACTCCCCAACTCCGTGTGTTTGGCCTCCGGACAAACAATTTGTTTGGCCTCCGGACAAACAATTTCCGTTCCAAACAAAACGTTGCAATGATCCAGCTTACAATAAAGAATACAAAAACTATCCATACATTTCAACTGTTTACACTAGGTCAAGTGGTAAAAATTATTCATGACGAGATGACGAGATTCTCGACTAATAAAAAGTCTTGTTTCATCGAATACTTAAGGTTAAGATACCAATTTCTCGGGGGAAGTCCTTTGAAGCAAAGGTAAGTTTCAATCACATAAGAAGCTTAGGAGACATTGAAAGAAAGAATCAAAACAAAATCATGTAGCTCAGTTTTCTCGGCTTAGATTTTTTCCGCCTGTAACAGCTGTGTACTAACCAGCCTCACATGTGTGTACTGGTTTCTTTGGATTTTGTGGAGTTAGTCTGAATTTCAGGTTGAATCAAATCAGGTCAAAACAAGGAATTGTAAGTAAAAAAAATCAAATCAAATCTACGCAATATCAATCCAATGGATGACTTGGCAAGTCAAGTCAACCTAAGCATGACATGGGGTGAATTGCTGGTCATCAAGTCAATTCCTATTAAGTCAGCTTATAATTTCGATAAATACCCAATTCAAGTCTAAATCCAGTAAAGCGGAATTGAAGGTTAATAAAGTCAATTCCATTAATTCATAACCCGAAACTGTCCAACGTAGAATCAATTCCACCAAGATCACAAAAGTGGAATAGAGTCAATTAACGACAAGGGAGAAACGAATACGGTTTGATGTTAAAAGAGTCAATTAATTCCACGTCCTGAATTAACTTGCGCCCATCACTAGGCGGTTTGGTTGAGACCTGGTGATATGAAACGTATGTACATAAAGGTGGCTTACTGTATTAATAAATGAGGCTTCATTATTCTATTTTTCATTGATGGCTTATTTCCATTACCTTCACTTTATTTACAGTGATTTATGTCTATTTATTTCTACAGACTCAAATTTAATTCTGGATTTGCAAGCAACATGAATCGGAGGTCACTAAGAAATACTCAGGTAAGAAATGGCATGCTAGATTTAGATAGTAAAAGCACTGAATTCCTTATCGAAGTGTTTGCCCTCCTTGAAAGAGGAAATAGGCATGGAGGTAATACACCATTTCTAATTTAAAGCTGCAAGTATTTTTTTTTCTGTGTAGAACATTGCATTTAGTAATAAAGAATTTTTTTGTAGAAAACATAAGGTTTGTCAGTGTACCAAATAGATTTATATAGTGTGATTGTATAGGAATTGCTTGATTTACTTCACGTGCATGCATTGCAGCAATAGGAACATTTGGTTACAGTTAGAACTTGTATATTTATCAGCAATTAACATTGATTTCTGGTGCCACATGGTGGCTCTTTCTAGCTAACTATTTCGCTCAGACTAAAATGACTACGGAAAGGCACTTTCACATGAAAAACATTATGACTTGAGCCTATTCCCATTATTCAAGTGTCTATTTTGCCTTCATCTGGATCTCCAATTTGGCTAGGCTGACTTTCAAACTTTTTCTACCAACCCATAAACCTTCACTAATCAAAACTATATTATATTTCTTGTGTAGCCGACAAAGTTAAGCGTTTGATGAAGTGATATATGCTTTTAATTTGGGCTTTAAGTAGCTAATTGATAATTTGCATAAATATGTATTTAATACAGGGTGGTCCACAAAAAACTGACGACCCAACAACTGACGAGTCCAACTTTTCTAGTTAGCACCCCTTAGAACCAGAAGAGGACATAAATCAAATCTAATGAAACGGGAAGATTTCTGTCCTCGCCTGGTTCTGGGGGGTGCTAAATAGAAAAGTTGGACTTAAAAATGTTGGGTCGTCAGTTTTTTGTGGACTACCCTGTATTTTATTCAGTCATGCGTCAGTATTTTTTCCTGCCGAGTTATTTAATTTGGGAGGCTTTACGAACCTCGAAAACCCAAGCTTGAGTTAAGAAGGCAAGATTCGCTAAAAGTAAAAGTGGAAAGAGTGGATCGCACAAAACTAAGACAAGCGCAGCAGGCCAGTGGTCAGGAATGCAGTCTTATTCAATTCCATGACGTCATAGGCCTTTGATGACCGTTCCTATACAGAATTCAGTAAAATAACAGACAATAACCAGGTATCTGTTAATTGCAAAAACTTTTAGTTGAAGCAAATGTCGCAAATCTTGTTACTTGGTTGTTTGCTGGGGCCAATGGCCAATCTTAGTGTTGGGTGTCCATTCTTCCATAGGTGGACATTATCTATGTCTTATAATTTAGTTTCCGGTTCCTGCCTCTAGAACATAATAGAACATTCCATTACCCATAATACCCTGGCTGTTTCGCGGTTGTCAGGGGCAACCAAAACGTATTTAAGCAAGGGGCCAGCATGGTAAAATCAGAAAGCCTTCGGGCCAGCCACCTGGCTGGTCCTCCCTCAACCCCTGCTAGGTCCTCTGGTTAGGGGTATTTCTGGCTTAGTAGGCCTAATTGTGGTTAGGCTTTTCCCCCCAACCTAACAAGCCTTTTTACCCTAACTTAACCCCAAAGTTCCCCAACCCTTTTCCCACTTTTGGTTTTCAGTCTAGTTTTAGTTTAGCTCTCCCACTCATTCTCCACACTATAATTAAGTTAGTTCTAAAGGCCGAAAATTAGGTTGATTTATGGGGAAAAAAACCCCTTTGGGGAAAAAACCGTCGCAAAAATATTACTCTTTACGAGCATACCAACACAAATTACATGCTTATTGTTATAAGCCCAAATTAAAATATTGCCGTAAGGCAACCCAAACGCCAAAGCAAAGTTTCCCCCTTCACTAAACCCACCTAGAATTCTAAAGTAGGCTTTACAGCCAAACTAAGCTTCAAATAAAAAATTGTCTGAAGTAAAAACGTTTGTTTTACTTCCCAAGTTCAAAAAACCAAAAATTCAAAATAGGCCTAAAAATAGGCTTAACGCCAAAAACCCTAAAAACGGATCCCAATACCCTTCTGCATGCCCCTACCAAATTCCAACAAGACCAAAGCACGTTAGGCTTAACTAGTGGCATAGGCCTAACTAAACAATGGAACTTAAGGCCCAGGCTTAGCCATTGCTCGGCTTACCCACGTTTCACCTTAAGCTCACAAAACACCTAAAACGGGCCTAACAAAAACCCAAACAAGAGAACCCTAACTTGGGCCTAACCAAAAAACCTTAAAGGGAACCCTAACCCTAAGTCCCGACCAGCCTTACTCCCGTGAAGAAAAAACCAGCTATTCTCCCGGACAAAAATACCAAGTCTGACAAAAATACCAAACGGAATGTGCTAGAAATTCTTGCACGAGTTTTTGACCCCTTAGGTTTTTTGTCTCCGTTTGTGGTAATTATCAAACGCATTCTTCAAGATTTATGGAGATTGAAAATTGAGTGGGATAAAGTGATGCCTGATCAGTTGTTAGTTGTCTGGGAGCAGTGGAAAGAAGATGTGCATCAAATAGCCAAGATAAGAATTCCAAGATGGCTACAAGTTAGCAGTCTGGAAAATGTCCAGTTACATACTTTCTGTGATGCAGGGCCACGAGTGTATGGTGCAGTAACTTATTTCCGCTATTCTATGGATGGAAATCAAACCTTTCAGACTTGTTTTGTGACGTCAAAATCCCGATTGGCGCCTTTACAACTTATGAGCATTCCGAGGTTGGAATTAATGGCCTGTCTGATAGGTAGTCGGTTGTCAGCCAATATATCTCAAGTGTTGTGCAAAGAAGCTAAGCAATATTTGTGGTCTGATTCAAAAGTGGCGTTGAAGGGGATCGAAGATTTGCCTTCTAGGTGGAAAGTATTTGTAGCTCGCAGAGTTCAAGAAATCCAAAGCAATATTGATGAGAGGTGTAGTTGGAACTACTGCAGTAGCAAACAGAATATTGCAGATGTTATAACAAGAGGACAAGGTTTGCCTAAGCTCATAGAAAATGAAGAGTGGTGGTCTGGACCAGAATGGCTTAAATTACCGGAAGTAGAATGGAAGGTTCCTTTGCTACATATGCAAGATAAAGACCTATCCAATGTCATTCAAGAAGAGCAAGCTTCTAATGTAACTATGCAAGTATGTGGATGTGCAGAGCCAATTCTGAAGTTTGAAGATTATAGTTCATGGCAGCGTTTAACCCGAGTGACCGCATGGGTAATGCGTTTTTTCAACAATTGTCTCAAAAGAGACGTTAATAAAGACGTGTGGCTAACTTTCCCGGAAATAAAGGCAGCTGAGAAGTACTGGATCTCTGTCAGTCAGCATCAAGAATTTGCAGATGAAATTAAAGCCTTGATAAAGGATCAAGAAGTGAATAAAAGTTCCTGCATTTTCCAGTTTAAGCAGTTCCTTGATAAGGAAAGACTCATTCGTTTAGGAGGAAGATTGGAGTATTCCAGATTTCCTGAAAGTCAGAAACACCCTTTTTTGTTGAAAGGTGGAGCACTGGTGGAATTATTTATCAGGGACAGACACTTCAAGACGTTGCATGGAGGGGTTCAGAGTACACTTGCATTGTTAAGAAAGGATGTATGGATATTGCGTGGTAGACAGTCGGTTAGAAAAGCCATACATGGATGTATGAGATGTCGCAGATGGAATGCCAAACCAGCAAGTGAAGTTGAAGCGCCCTTGCCATTTGAGCGAGTCAGTGAGTCGAATCCTTTTCATTCAACAGGAATTGATTTTTGTGGGCCAGTTTTCATCAAGACACAAAAGGACATTACCAAGGCATTCATTTGTTTGTTTACCTGTGCAGTGACACTTGCCATACACTTGGAGCTTGTGGCCTCACAAAGTACGGCAAATTGTATTCTGGCGTTTAGGCGATTTGATCTTCAGCGACAATGCACAAACTTTCAAAAAAGTGGACAGATTGTTAAGAGAGAGATACAATTGATTGAACAATACACAAACGCATGAGGTCGCTACAAGTTTAGGAATTGAATGGAAGTTCATCGCACCAAGAGCAGCATGGTGGGGCGGTTTTTATGAAAGAATGGTGCAGATAATAAAATATCAATTGAGATGCACTTTGGGAACAGCTTTATTGTCACAAGATGAGTTTTCTACAGTACTCACAGAGATTGAAGCAGTCATAAACAATCGTCCTTTAGCCCCTATTACAGAAGATTTTTCTGATAATGAGGCTTTAACTCCAGCGCATTTTCTACTTGGCAGGCAAGGGATCATGTTTGACGGATAATTTGACATGTTATGCCGACATTCCCACCACTGCGAAATTGGTCAAGAGGTGGAGATACAGAGGACAGTTGATGAAGCGATTTTGGAAGCAGTGGCGTCACGACTACTTGTTACAACTTCGTACAGCTCACGAAGTTCATCGAGCCTCTCAAAATCAAACGCCGGTGCAGCTGAATGACGTAGTTCTTCAAATAAAGGAGAAGTTACCTAGAGGAAAATAGAAATTAGCAAGGGTTATTGAGTTGACTCCCGGAAGAGATAACAAAGTATGTTCTGTCATGCTTCAACATGCAGATGGAAGTTTGTCACGAAGAGCAGTTCAGCACGTATGTCCACTGGAAATTTTGTAGGCGCGGTCGATGTGTGTCCAAGTTCGGTAATTTGCTTTAGTTTACTCGGACTTGAGATACACTTTCAAGAGATAGAAGCAAATTCATGAAGAACATACATGCAGAAGATACTGGGTAGGCTACATAAGAAATGTTAGGGACACACATCACAGCTTTTGAACGAAGCTAACACAACCGATTTTCATACACTTCTTGTATGCAGTGGAAGTTTTCCTCAAGTCTTCGGTCTGTATAATTTGCCATAGGGTGTAAATTATACAGCAACGTTTGGATTAGGTGAGCGTTGAGTACACGCCTTTCGTTCTGTCTCGGGAAAGGTGGCTAGTAGTGGACTCAACAGCTCTACCAGTAAAAATTGGAGGAAAACAATAATTTTATTTCATCACACAGCCCACTCCAGTGTGAGTTTTGCCAACCGGTGAAGACCCGATCGGAAGGTTATTTTTATACTCCGGGCACCCCCCGGGCACCCCCCGGGCAAGTATAATAGTTGCGTTTTGGTTTCGTCTTTAGTGGCGACGTTTTAGTTTGTTAAGGAAAGCTACTAGTTTTCTGTCTCTGTATACCATAACGGTTTCTTTTCGGCTCATAAGAGCAATTTCTTGTTTGTGAGAAGTTGGTTAGTTTGTCTCGCATGAGCAAACTCTTTGCTATTTCATGTTCATCGGCTACAAACGTAGTTGTAGCCCATTCCACAATGGTGGGATTGGGGTTTGAAAAGTCGTCTACCAAGACGCCGTTATCACAAAAATCGTCTGCTCGGACGCAACTGCGTGACCCCTAGGCTCTAGTTCCAGGGTCACGAGTGGTTTTTTTTAAAAAACCCGAGGTGTTGAGAGTTGTCATCTTTCATGTTCATCAGTAAAAAAAAAAAAGTGTTTTTTAGTAGTTGATGTTTGTATTAACATGTGCGTTGATGTATGTGTTTGTTTCAGCCTGTAGCTTTACAGACAACTGTTGAAATAAAAATTGTACATGGTTAGAGTGTTAAACAAGATGTATGTTTGTCAAGTTTAGACACAAGATTTGCGAGGAGTAAATTTCAGAGCAAAACAGAGCAAAAGGAGACCACCAAAAATCTGTTGTGTGGCTGCTGTAGTGTTTTGTTTTCACGTGAAGCTGACACGCAAGACAACACCTTTCCCGCAAACAGAATAAAAGACAACATTCCAGTCTATTAGGATCCTATTGTTTTCAGCACATGTACATGAGAATCTTTTTTCAAGAAGTATAATGCATCTTAGTTCAAACTCCAGTTGCTCCAGTTTTCTAAGCAGTCAAAAGGCGAGGCACGAGCACGAATGACAGCTTGGCTGCGCCAGCCGGCACGCAATCCCTCACAGTGGGAAATGCTCACACGATACTGTAATACAGAACTAAGTATTTTACTTATGCTGGTTTAGATTTTGATACAGTAGAACAGTACAACCATGTGTCATAGTTAAGCAGCATAACAATTCTCAACAGACACTTGTTTAAATTGGCGTATAAACATATTTAGCAGAATAGAATAGGGGTGACCCAGATCAGTGCACAAGTGCAGTGAATATTGATCATTAATAGTGAGTGCTACATGAGTGTGACATATACTTTGTTGTAGCAATAAGAAAGAGAAAGATTGCCACCCTATATTTCAATATTAAGATATGTGTTGCTTAAACTCAATCCCGTGATTCTTTATTGACTTTCAAGTGCATTGATTGCAGTGTATGAATTACGTGATAGGTAAGATAGAAGACAGCACGGATGTTTAATGTGTTGTATCAGCAATCAGCATAATCCACGAACAGTAATTATTCTAGAAAAGATGTACCTCAATTTAAGCACTTGCAGTGTCGCACAGTAGAACTTGTTACAGTATTAACTACATTTTCCGTGAAAACTCAGAGCATATCCCATGCACAATTGCATTTTATTATTATCAGATAAATTATGCTTATTTACATTCGTATTATTACCAAGGAAGTCAATCGAGCTTACGAGAAGATCGACAATTTGCCCCATCCTAACATCTGTACTGTTTCTTGACATTGTGCCAGATTATGCCACATATCCACATGAATATTAATTGGAGTAATTAGCCATCTTGACTTACAAATTGGTACTTTCAGGCAGAGCAAACCCTTTTACAGGAGTTCTGAGCTCTCAAAGTTGTGATTTGTGCACCAAGATCCTCGGCTGACTCTTTTCATGATATCTGGAGTGTGTGAAACTGGCACGTGATTCGTTCATGTCTTTCACTCGTACCCATTGTACTAAAATATTAACCGATCCTAGCCATACCTTGATAATTGCATCACTGTGTCTTAGATTGACAACACATTTGCTGTCTTGACTCATCAAACGCACCAGTACAGATCTATATAAAATTACTGATGTGTTATTTCACACTGTATTTTAGACGTTGGCTGCAATCCATCGTACATTGGAACAGAGCCTGAAACGCAATCTAGTTCGCTGGGTTGGCTTCATATTGAAAATGATACAGCTGGCTCTATCACCCACTGTTTTCAACAACAAAGAATTGTAATACACTTCATGGTCAAACATACTCCTCGTTCATAACAGAACCCTACAAGCTCCCAATAGTGTGTTTTTGGTTGTATTTTTTTATGATCATATTATTTACAGCCACTTGCATCTATTTACTGATTTCAGAACTCCATTACCACTCTAATTTCTGTTACGACTGTAAAATGGTCCAGTCGGAGCGATTTCATTATTTCAATGATTGGATACACTGTAGGAATGGGAAATATCTGGCGCTTTCCAAAAGCTTGTTTTGACAATGGTGGAGGTAAGTGAAACTGAAACTCTACCAGGATTATTTTAAGTTCATAGTATTAAACATTACGATGGAGGAAAACCAAAGGCTAACTTTTGGTAGTATAGATAGCTTGCTTGTGATAAATTCATAGTGATTCGGGTTTGTCTGGGGCCCGAATTTCGGTCTCTTCTTATCACGTCATGCATTAATCTCACCTCATATCATTTGGATAAGCCTTTTGCAGTTATGGAATATTTTTGAATTGATGAAATTACTTCTAATGAACGAGAAAAGAATAAGCCGATTGTTAACAAAGAAAGCGAAATAGTAGAAAACACAAAGAATCAATACAGTCATTTCCACATATGTTGACATTAAGATGAAACACACCTTGATCATCATCATGGAAACATAATAATAGAAACTTATTTTCCCCTTATGAAGAAAGCATGTAAACCAAAATCTAAAGTACTTTGAGAAGTCTGGAAAGTGTTCGAAAGATTTTTTTTTTAATTTCTATTCAAGTAAATGGAAGGCTAATATATCTTGAAATTAGCCCTGAGTAATTAATGAACAAAAGTGGGAATATGCGTAATAAACAGAGCAGTAAGCCTACCACATTCTTAGTTTCCTGAATTGTGTTAAGTTTTCAAACAATGACTAACATTTTTTTCCATTTTTTAAGACTTGTGCCTTTGATCGCAATATCTTCTCGGTCTAAGTAGAGCAAATCCTAGTCTGGCCTCAATACATTTTCTTCTGTCTAGGCTTCATCTCGACTTAAAATACCACGACATAAGAGCATTCGCTTCTGCATATTCTCAACCGAATTGCTAATTATGATGAAGCAACCATACGTCAGTTGGGGGAGTACAGCAAGCTGCATATAGGTTCATAGGTACTGAATTTTGTGAGGCAGGAGAACCTTACCTTAACCTTTTTGCTGAGAAAAAGTCGTTGATGATGCACAATATATCACAAAACCTGTGAGTGCATCATTTCCTTGAATGCGAGAATCACGCCACTAATGACAGAAACAGATCGGATCTAGGAGGCACTAACGGGCAAATAGTGCCAGAGAATTATTCCATTGGCATTATCTAGAGTTTTATTTGCAGCTTAGACCAAATGCCCTTCTTTTGTGTGGGATCAATTTTATACATCAGAAGAGACGGCAGTGCTAAGCACCCTACGAACATTTATCACTACTTGAAACGTGCGATGAACGTGTTTGCACGTGTTTACCAGTATGGTTCTGTTAGAATCTGTATATGTTGCATAAGCCATACAGTTGTATAACTTTACTCCCCCCCCCCCCCCCGTGTTCTTCACCAGAGAACCGTGGACTGTCTGCAAGCAAGTTACAAATCAGTTGAAACAAATCAATCGAAACAAATAATGTGTTCACTTGGTTACCCTCTTCCCAGCATTACTTCGGCCGTTAGAATTTTAATAACTGTCTGTTTCTTTCATTTACAGGCACGTTCATGCTGCTATATTTATTTTTACTCATGACTGTTGGGATGCCAATATTGTTGATAGAAATGTCTGTGGGACAGTTCAGCAGCATGAGCGTAGTAAAAGCTTTTTCCATGGTTCCTGCATTCAAAGGTATTGACGAAAAGGCCTTACGACTAGTACAAGTAGTCCAAAGTACATTGTACATTTATTCCAGGTCCACATGCGTAATACAAGGTGGTGGATGATGGTTTAGCTTTAAGTAGGTTAGGTAGCGAGGTATTTGGGAAATTGGAGGAGTGAAGGAAGTGTTACTAAGTTGGCTCCGAAGGTAGAACTCAAGCCAAAACATTGCTAGTACCTTACTGGCTGACGAAAAATAACAAAGTAGGAGAGCAAGCTACTAGACTAAACCAAAACTGGGAAACTTTAGGGTTTAGTTAGGGTTAGAAGGTTTGGCTTAGGGTTGGGGGAAAAGAGCGTTACCAAAATTGGGCCTACTAAAGGCCTAAGCAAAAATCCTCCTAACTAGGAGACTTAGCAGGAGTCATAGGAGGACCAACCAGTTGGCTGGCCTGAAGGCTTTCTGATTTTACCATGCTGACCCGCAGGAGCTGAAGGAGGACCAACCAGTTGGCTGGCCCGAAGGCTTTCTGATTTACCATGCTGACCCCTTTGCTTAAATACCTTTGGGTAACCTCTGACAACCGCAAAATAGCAAGGGTATTATGGGTAATGGAAAGTTCTAGACGGTTCTAGGGGCAGGAACCGGAAATAAAATTATAAGACATAAATAATTTCCACCTATGTAAGATTAGACACGCAAGACTGAGATTGGCCATTGGCCCCGGCAATCATGCAAGTAACAAGATTTGCGACATCGGGCCTCAAATACGGGAGGTGTACACATCCCCAACCAAAAAGGATCCCAATCGGAAAAACGGGCGGTGGGATGAAACTAATTAATAAATGTGAGAAAACAGCAAAAACAAATTTTCGGGAAATTTCGGACTCACGCCTCCACTCCAGTACTTTGTATTCAATATGCCCTGCACAATCACAAGCTAGACAAGTGTACGAGGTATAAGAAACAAGAGGCCACTGTATTCCTACTCACTATACAGCATTCTATGTCCTACTATAAGGGTCCTTGACACTACTGATCTCATATGGAAATGATACGTAATTAATAAATATGATATACAGGTATAATACAAATATAATACACAATTAACAGAAGCTAGAAGATCATCGTCAAAACTCAAAGCTGTATAGGCTTAAACTATGCCCATAAGTGAAGGGTGGGGCGACCCTAGACTAGCCTGTCTAATCTTGCAAAACAAATTTCGTCAGCATTTCTAGAATGCAGTTTTCTTTACATATAGTAATGAGAGGAATTCAGTCATAAACAGCAAACTGACTGGGACTACAAAGTCGAGGGGGATGGGGGCAAACTTAAAGATGCACCCATTCCAGGTCTATAAGTAATATTTACAATATATGTAGAACTAAATTTTTTTATATAATTATTGGGATCTGCAGAGTGTAAACACGTGGAATAAAGCAAAAAAAAAAAAAACTGATTACAAAATTAAAACATTCGCCAAAAATTCCAATGCAAAAAAATTCTTATGGGAATCCTCCGCATATAGCGATAATGCTGTCTAGTAGGAGATAAAATTATCGCTACAATTCGAGTCAAGGAAATAAGAAAAACCCAAACTGGTAAAAAACGCCAAGTTCCGAATGGTTCGGCCCTTCAAAGGTGTGATATCAACACACCAAAACATTCACCAAGTTAATCGCACCGACTAATAGTTCGAAGGTTAAATGAAAACTAGAACATTGCTACTTTCGATACCAATGTTCACGTTTTCATTTAATGTCCAAAGTATTATTCGGTGCGATTAAGTTGGCGAATGTTTTGCTGTGTTGATATCATGCCTTTGAAGGACCGAACCATTCGGAACTTGGCGTTTATTTTTACCAGTTTGGTTTTTGATATGATATCACTTCTTTTTTTTTGAAATTGTATATTAGGCTCAACTCGACTAGCCTACAGATGTGTAATGTGCCACGTCAACTATAGCTTGAGTGGCCATTTTTCCAATATTTTAATTTCGCATCACTCCCTTGAGTGGCTGAACCATTCTCAACTTAGTCATCTCTTCATCAGTTTTTGGTTTTGTTTTAATTTTTTTTTATTTAGTTCATATTACTCCTTTGTGAGGCTGAACCAGTCTCAACTTGGTGGCCTTTTTACCAGTTTTTGGCTTTACTTTGATACTTTGTTAGTTTTTCGTGAATTGCACGTAGACACAATTTCTTTGGCAACGTTCTTTAGATTTGTGACGACACACTAGCGTGTGTCTAGATACGCATGTCAGTACACATGTTGTCCTTGCCCGAACTCTGGACATCCAATC
Source organism: Lithobius niger (assembly GCA_023313725.1). NCBI lineage: Eukaryota > Metazoa > Arthropoda > Chilopoda > Lithobiomorpha > Lithobiidae > Lithobius > Lithobius niger. The sequence goes on along the minus strand of JAHWFP010068939.1, from coordinate 47,142 downwards.
AGAGACGATGCCGACTATACTAACAATGGTTATAACAATAATTTCGTACTTAAGCGGCCTCCCACACGATTCCTGTTACACCCCAGGCTCCAAACCATAAAAGGTATCGTAATGTGTAATCCAATTTCATAGGTGGAAGCCTTCCCGTTATCTCTGTATCGATGAATAATCACCATATGAAAATTAACAGGGATGAGTGGACGTAGCTAGCTAGTAACACATTTGCAACGTTATTGAGGGTCACATTTTGCATTGAAAGCTACTTAGGTGACATTCCTTCAAGAGTTAATTTTTGTCAGTTGGGTCATTGCTTTCTATTTTATGCTTTTGTGCCGCATTATTATTTTTCACTAAATACCAGAAATGTGCTAAACTATGCTTTAGGATATTAGACACTGACACTATGGCGTCGCGCTACAATGGTTTACAATCTTGACATTTGAATTGATGTGACGTTTGTTACTTAACTTGGCGCAACACACTAGTGTGTGGCTAGATTACTGCATCAAATACCACATGAGAGATTTGAAAGTTATCAAATTCCTTCAAATTCCTTGGGCAGTATTAAGTCTGTCCAGCATATGACAGATTCTATAATTACAGTGCATCAAGAACCTACAGGGGGCTCCATTTGGGAATGAAGATAATTGAACAGTATTAAGTCTGTCCCGCGTATGACAGTCTATCCCAGCGCATGACAGATTATAATAATAATTACATCTGTAGCGTACAGAGGCTTCCGTTAGGAACGAACAGTGCTGGCGGTATTAAGTCTGTCCCATCATACTACAGATTACTATAATAGTTACATTAGGAGCCTACAGGGGCTCTATTTAGGAAGGAAGAGAATTGAACATTGTTAAGTCTGTCCGAACATATGACAGATACTACCAGTAGATCAGTAGATTACTATCAGATTATATCAGTAGCCTACGTAGGTTTCCGTTAAGAATGAAGTGTGTTTGGTAGTATTAAGTCTGTCCCAGCATACAACGATTGCTATATTAATTACATCAGTAGCCTACAGGGGCTCCATTCAGTAATGAAGAGATTGGACAGTATTAAGTGTGCCCCAGCGTATGACAGGTTATTATAATAATTACATCGGTAGCCTACAGAGGCTTCCGTTAGAAACGAAGAGTGTAAATCTTTCCCAACATATGACAGATTACATGAGAGGCCTCTAGAAGCTTCCGCTAGGAACGAATAGTGTTGGGCAGTATTAAGTCTGCCCATGTGTATGACATATTACTGTAATAATCCACACTTACATTTAATGAGTTACTTAATGAATTTCAACTTCGAACACAAGTTTTGAGCACCAAGTCTCCCTTGTCAGAAAACACCAAACAAATCAGAGCAAACTGGCTAACGTTATCATTTACCAAGCAAACAGATACACAGACAGATGAATAAAACTCCACATCAGTTTTATTGATAGGTTTGTGATGGCTTTAGCTTGCCCTTTTAGCTCCTCGAATAATTATTATTAGTACTCAGTAGTAGGCCTATAACTTAATTTTGAAGAGCACAATTACTCGTCCGAACCAGGAATGCTATAATACATTTTCTGTATTAAGTCTGTACGATTTCTACCCAGTGCTCAACAGAGCAGTGCCTTGCTTAGCCAGTTATATTATTTCTGCCCAGTGCCCCATCCCTAAAATGTTTGCTATTGGAATATCATTTTCGAATTCATGAATTGGCTGTACCAAAGCGTCCTTGACATGAACTTTGAACCATTGCAGAACTTAATTGCACGTTTCAAACACACAAACAGACACACAAAGTCTAAATTCAGTTGAGTAAGGTATATGGCTTATAAGGGATTTCACTCCTTTCAGCATAAACATAATTTTAATTAAAATTATCATGAAATTACGGATGGTTTGTGATAACAGTTTTATTGTATTCTTTTAAATAATTCTTTTTATAATTTCCAGGAGTTGGAATTTCTCAAGCAACGGCTTCGTTTGTCATGTCACTCTATTACGCCATGTTTCTTGTTTATTTTACAAAATTCTTTTATTCTTCGTTTGGTGGTCAACTGCCATGGACTGAATGCCAGAATAAATCCTGGACTAATGACCACTGCTTCGTTCGACCTTCTGAGGTAGAGTATTGATGGACGAATCAACTTGTAGTGCCGATAAATTACAAAAATGAAGAGTGGGTGTGCAAACCGCCATAAGTCACTCGCACACCGAATTGAGATAAGGCAAAAGAAAAATAATTTTTACTTTTATTTCCCTACCATTGTTTCTTTTGTGTTGCTGCCAGAGAATTTTGAATTAAAAACTCTGTGCATTGAGCATTTACCGTGCCACAATGTTTAAAACAGAGAGTTCAAGTGGACACTTTCATCCTGTTGAGTTTAGTTAGTTCTGTTGATTGGTCTATTTATAAAATGTGTTAAGATGCAGTCTAAAATATTAGCAACAACTTGGTAACTCCGTCATTTTTTCCCATTTGTGTACAGTTATGTACAGCTGTGTCGATGTAATTACTTGCATCCAGTTAGCTTTCAGTCAAATTAGTCTTTCAGTCAAATCAAAATGCGGAGGGAAAAGGCTCCCGTTGGAATATTTCGAGTTTTTACATATATATATATATATTTGATTGCTGCACCCCGTTATCAAGTGCAAAGAAGTTTAAAAGTACAACAGACGTATTATGTCATGGTCAAGGCCAACACAAATACACGAACCAATTGCAACTTACTAACACTTAAAAAATAACCTAAGCTTCTCTGAGCAAAACCAACCGTCTCCCCCCCACCCCCAACATAAACCCATGCAACAATCCCTATGCACCAGCATAGAAAATTAAGTAAAATTCCACTGCCCCTACTTCGAACCTGCACTCGTAGGGTAGAGGTCAGCTTTTACCTATTGCTAACCTGTTGTTGCAAGTCTAGGTCTATTACCTACAGCCCTTTATATCAGTAAGTTTTTGACTGAAGCCTTTCTCACCAAAAACCTGCGACTTGCACCCCTTTCTTGAAATGAGAAAAAATATACTTGTAATGGAATTTTGTATTTAACCTGCAGTATGTACCTGAGAAATAAGTAGTTTTTTAACATCCTAAAGGTAAATAAGCATAGATTAAAAAAAAAAGATACTGCATCTACTGCATAAACTAGACCTACTAGATGCTGCATCTTACCTCTCCAAACCTACACAGAGCCCTGACAGTAGTTGTGGCAACCTAAACCTATCGCACTGCTTGCCTCCGTGCTGCTACGCATGCTAAGCATTAGCAGGGACGTTAGTAACCGCAACTACTGTTAGAGCTCTGCGTAGGCTTCAAAGATTTAAGATGCAATCTAGTTTTTTTAAAGTGGCACTATCACCGATTGAAATGCGAACGAAAATACCGTGGTGCCATCTAGCGGCAATGATATTGTTAATCTTTATAGCTTGCTTCCGGGCGCACGAAGACGAATCAAATTTTCACTCAATAATTAAGGATGCCGTGGCTTGATTGTTTTGTTAAAAGAAATACCGTTATGCATTCCTTCGCTTGGTGCAAGCAAGTGCTAGATGGTACTACATAGCGCTAGATGTTGTCAGATTTCGTCTGCTCTCAATTGGTGATAGTGCTACTTTAAGTCAACCGAAGCAATTTAGTGCTTGTGTGGCTGAAGTTAATTTTCTAATGTACGGTATAAGTATCGTAGTTTTACATCTAAATTATTTGTACAAAGAGGTATGAAAATACATAATTAATATGCTTTGATTGCATGCGTAAAACGGTAACACCTGAAGGCGATCCGTGTTAGATCGTTGAAGGTGTTTTTGCGTGGATCGAAAATCAACTTTTAGGAAGCAACAAAGGTGCTTTTAGAAAAGAAAAATCCGTTTGGAAGTTCAAAATAGAGAAAAATAAAATAAAATAAAGGAATTTACGATCGTTTCGGAACTAACCCACTCTTCATTTTTTCACCGGCATAGTTGTTATTTGCTTGGAAATATTTTATTTTTTACGCCAATTTTTTTTAGCTCGAACTGTGTAATAGTAGCAGAAAGGGGATAATTACTTATCGGAAGGCGAATTCCAATGCTTCATGCGAAAAGTGGACTACAGTGACCTACCAGTTCTGGAAGTATGTACGATATTTCCTGTAGATGCAGGTCTGTTGGATAGGAATCACTTGTATGGATAGAAATCAGATCATAACTAAATGAGCATATCTTTTCTTATTATAACTATGTGGGGACGAGGTCTCAACATATTCTTATGTAACTAACACATATGCACATGTTTATTGGTGCCGACAATAGCGACAGTACCATTATTGTTCTGGAGCCCAGCAGTAATGTGGGGTCGAAATTATTATGGCACAAATTCTTACATTATTGCTTAACACAAAGTATTACATGTAGTTAAAAGTGTTGGAACCTAGGATGAGAGTGGCGGTGTGAACTGAAATAGATACTGCTTATTGTAGTGTTGATTTCAAGCTAACAATATTGTAAGTATAATATGCATTATTTTGTGATATCAAAAAATGCTGATAATAAGTGGGAAGACTCCCGTGTCAGAAACATATTCCATGCTAGTCGTTTATTTATAACATATGATTGTGGCGTTGTTTATTAGGATTTCGTGTAATTGTTGTACTAAATAGAAAATGTGCACGTTGTTAAAGAATACAAACGTCACTAATGTACACAGAATTAACACAAAGTATTACATGTAATTAAAAGTGTTGGAACCTAGGATGAGAGTGGCGATGTGAACTGAAGTAGATACTGCTTATTGTAGTGTTGATTTCAAGCTAACAATATTGTAACAAGTGGAAAGACTCCCGTCTCAGAAACATATTCCATGCTAGTCGTTTATGTGCTAGTCGAGATATGATTGTGTCGTTGTTTATTAGGATTTCTCGAAATAGAAAATGAGCACGTTGTTAAAGAATACAAATGTCACTAATGTACCCAGAATTTAAAAAAACCAAACATGGTGGCCAACTGAGAGACATGTATTGTGAGGGATGGATTGGAAAGAAGGCAGGGAAAATGCAGTAGTAGAATGGATTGCTAGATTTTGAAGTACCGTAGCAACTTGGAAGATGTTACACATGATATTTGTATGGATAAGAATCAGATAATAACTAAATGAGCATATCCTTTCTTATTATGACTATATGGGGACGAGGTCTTAACGTATTCTTACGTAACACATATGCGCATGTTTATTGGTGCTGACAATAGCGACAGTACCTTTATTATTCTGGAGTCTAGCAGTAATGTGGGGTCGAAATTAGTTATTGCACAAATTCTTTCATTATTGCTTAACACAAAGTATTACATGTAGTTAAAAGTGTTGCTTTTTTTTACAGCCACTACATTCTTAATCGTGATCCAGATAATCCCACGCATGTGGATCTTCCCCATTTGGATTTAACATTAATCCTCGCTGGTACATGGCTTCTTCTTTTCATCTTATTAATGAAAAGCATACGAATTACCGGAAAAGTAAGTGTAGAGTATTCTGTATTTTGGAATTCATTTTATTGTTTTACTTACTGGTTGGAATCAACAAGTGGACAATAAAATAGCCGAGTTAGGAGAAAAATAAACCACTCCTTTTCCACTTTCCACCCCCAAAAAGACTATTTTTATGAGTTAGGAAATTAATTTTAAAAAAGGGCTGTGGGTGGAGGCATAGATAGACCCAAGAAAAAGATTTGATAAAATGGAAAATCAACAAAGCTTGGAGAATGGGACGGGCACCGAAAACACTAACACTGATTTTACACTACTAAACTAACGGCGCACGTCGAATGAGAGCCAGCCCTGGTCAGCTCGTTTCGCATTTCACATTTAAAAATTCGTGTTCGCCGTGTTAGCTCCATCTGTCGGAGGGGTAAGTCGTGCAGTCCTTATCCCACAACAACAGAACTGATAAGGGGAACAGAACAGCACGAGGAAGAAAGGTCTTTTGTGCGGGTTGAAGGATAATATGCGATGATTACCAACTGGCGTGCCAGCATGCTTTGCTGAAGGGGCCAATCTGGCTTGTTGCAAATAAGCGGCTGGTGTGAGCTGGTGCGAGACGAATTTAGTAGTGTGAAATGGTGAGTGCGCGGCCGGCATGAGACAAATTTAGTAGTGTGAAATCACTCTATGTAGCTAACTAATGAAAAGCATCAAGTTCTCTGCAAAGATTAGATACAACAAAAAGAAATGATTCTGGAGAAAACGAAGTCCAAAGGAAATAGTACGAACAGTACAAGATATAAATGCAGGGTGGGGGATCGGAGAACAATTTTGAACTCTAAAATAATACAAGATGCTGATCCGTTCAGTGGAAGAAGCAAAGCTTAAGCACTCTTTATCAGTGTTTGTAACATGTAGTTATGCATCATCATCCAACAAATTTGTGTAATGCATTTGAAATATGTTTTACGGTAGTAGCATTGCTCACTAGGTTACAACACAAAATCCAGTTAACTAACATGCTCTTACAGGTTGTCTACGTTACAGTTACAGCACCCTACATCTTACTCGCTTCCATGAGCATAATGGGATTAACATTAGAGGG
>JAHWFP010068939.1:10798-30806 GCA_023313725.1 Lithobius niger | reverse complement strand
GTACAGTAAGGGTAAGGCTAAGGATACAATTGCAGTGCACGATGTAAATCATTGTCACTGTGAAATGTGATGTTGTTGGTTGATTAAAGGCTTGGTCTTGGCCTGATGATGCTACAGATACAAATGAGATAACAAAAATGTAATAATAATATAATGTGATGATCATTTGTTCATTGTAGCACCCATCATCATTGTTTGACAAAGAAATATTCAAAAAGACGGATAAAGAAATATACAAAGAAAGTGCTTAACACGTTTGGGAAGGTTGGGTTCGGGGGAATGGGGCATGGAGGGAGAAGTAATCGCTTGGCATATCACTGTCATGGGGAGAAGGTTGGTGGTGCCAAATATAATTAAAAAAACAGACGAGGGGATCAGAGTTGGGGTAAGATGGAGGAGGGAGATGGGGAGGAGTGAGGGTAGACAGGGGAGGAGAGAAGAAAAGAGCAGACAGAGAGGGAGGACAGTTGGAGAGAGGCAGAGGGAGTGGGGAGGAGAGGGTGAAGAGAATGCGAAGAAAGTGGAGGATAAGAAAAAGTGAAATAGTTGATTTAACGTCCTTTTCAACTGCTGTAGTTTAAAACGGAGCCAGGTCACTTCAGAAAACAATGGACTTCAAACAATGGTTTGCGGATGGCCTACTATTTGAATTCTCATCACAGTAAACTGTAAAAATCTATATATTTAATATAGATTAATCGACGTACAAATGGCCTAGTTGAATGGCTGTTTAGTAGAAGGCGAACTTATTTACTTGCAATAGCCTGAAGGTATTGCCATAGCTGGGCAGAAGAAAAAATTTCCAGAATAATACAAAGCTTATATAGCTTAAAGCAAAGTGGCAGAAGATGATACATCCGTTTCAGCAAGCAGATGGTACAAGCACGCATGAAGCATTGCCAATCAGATGCTTGTGTGTTTTTCGTCCGTGATGGGCAGGACTGTTGTATATTAATTGTGTACGACAATGACGTCACCGCCATTACCTCAAACAGCAAGTTGAGGGCTCTTGCTAAAAAAAATACTAAGTTACGAAATCCAACCTACGACCAATCAATTTTATGCTGGGTATTAAGTTCACCAAATCAGATAATAGCTCCATGATTCTAAGTCAGAAACACTATATTGAAAAAATTCTAGTATGTTTCTGTATGAAAGACTGCACCAGCATTACGACATCTGTAATCACTGGAGGGCAACTCACAATGGAGTCACAAGATTCGCCAACATAGTCAATGGCACCAGACCTGATATATCCTTCACCATCAACAGCTTTGCACAGCATCCGTCAGCCTCCAACACTAGACGACTGGCAAGCTGGGAAGCGTATCCTTAGGTATCTTCATTTCATTCTCTACAATGGAATCGGGAATTTAAAGCGATGTCGCTTGGTATGCAAGAGTGTCTATGAACAAAACAACTTTATCCATCATGTCCATGAGCGAATTGAAGATAAAAGTGTGCAACTTCACTACGTGCCCACTAAAACAAATATCGCCGACTTGCTTACAAAAGTACAGCCGGTAATCAGACAGATCTTTTTGTCTAATATTATTCATGTAGCTTTTTCCAGGCGACTGGATTAGTCAGGGAAAGACTTGTTAAGCACTCACTAATAAACGTTGTCATTTTGGTGCCTCTAGAATCAACTGTCCCAGACGGCCTTGTTTAGCTTTTAGAAGAAAGCTGTTGAAGAGCTACACAAGTAGTGTATTGCTTTGTTTTCTGGAAAATTCTGGATTTCTCCCAAACACACTAACTAACGAAGTAATCAGCTATAACCAAGGATAACGACTAGTGTGTCTTCAAGACAAGTTGGAAGAATCACTTTGCACGTCATCCCTATTTTATAGTGAGGTAGCTTAACGATTTTATCAGGGCACGTCGGACAAAAGCATGAATTTTTTTATGGCTTAGTTAGTGTATGGGCAATAAGAAATTGCGCTGCTCCATGCAATCTGAACGTATATTGTGCTGGAGCTGGCCTTCTATACCAAAATATGTAAATAGTAACAAAACTGCATTCAGTGAAGCACTTTTCACGACCATTAATAAACCGATCAATATAATACGCTGAAACTTACTAGAGTAGGCTAGTTGTATACATTATTTATGACAAGTAATGTTCTCTGGCAAATGTCAAAAATCCAACCGGAAGTGGATATACGGCTCACTTCCGGTAAATAGTCTCTATCACGTAACTACTAAACTGTTTAACCGATAGGTCTCAAATTTTGCAGGCTTTATTATATAGACCATTTACGTCAAATAACATCTAATGACATTTTGTCCTACTCTACTGGAAGTGGTAGTAAATGTCAGTCCCAGTAGGATTTCTTCGTCCAGATGCATAATTCGTAAACAGGTTAGTCGGCAGGTCCCAAATTTTGCGCATGCCTCCTTTACATCTTTGACAAATAATGTTCCGTTACAAAACGTAACAATTACCGGAAGTTATGAGTATACATGCCACTTCAGGTGAATAATCTATGAATTGCTCCCATATTTTGCTGGCTCATTCAGTGACATGGTAAAATAATTACAAAGAAAGTTAATTTTCTTTATATTTCAGGCTTTAATGAAGCAAGGGCACTGACTTAATTATATGAGTAAACAACAAAACACAATACTCTGGGAATTGTGCGCAATAGCAATAAATAAAAGCAGATTCATTGCATTCTCCAAAGCCTGCCATAATTCTGACAACTCCACTAGTGGTGTACAAGGTTTTTCTTGATAAGGAGTTCTGTGCTGTTGATGTGCCACCTACCATAACACCAGATGGATGCATTGGAACCCCACACAATTTTGTTAAACCCCATCAGCAGCAACAATTCCAAACTTGAGAGAGAGCAAGAAAACTACATCAAAGAGAACATACACCGAAGGCGAGACTTTGCAGAGCCCATGTCCCAAGAGGCTGGCTACTTCCAAATGCCTTGCAATTTGCATCTTTTGTGAAGCCACCACTGTTGGTAGCTCTATTGTAAAAAATGTTGCATCTATTTTCTACAGTTTTCGGTGTAGAAAGTTATTTCCACCTAGCACCGAGCTCGTAATTCTTCCTCGGCTGTTGGTATGGGTTTGCTCTTCCAGCTATAGGATCAGTGGCTGTTCCTGTAAGCTGCGTAACTCTGAATATGATATTTTGCTTAAATAACAATCAGATCACCGGTCGATAACTTTGCCAATAGTTGAGTATCATTTGTATCTGCTGCCATTTCTCTTAGTGACTTGTCCGAACTGAATGTGTTGAACTCCTGAAGACATGATGTGGAGGCGTCACAAAAGAAGTAAAAAAGGTTTTTGGAAGTGCCTGCCTCTTGGGACATGGACTCTTCAACGTTGTTTTCTTGCTTTTAAGTTCGGAATTGTTGAGAAGATCTGTGCCAGGCATCATCATTATCATAAAAACTTTGTGGGGTTCCCAAGGCATCCACCAGTTATCCCGGTAGGTGGCACACCAAGAGCACAGAACTCTTTATAATTATAAGAAACGCCTTGCACACCAGTAATGGGGTTATCTGATTTTTGGCAGTCTTTGGGCAGTGCAGTTACTTTTTTTTTTTTGACCTATTGCACACAATTCCTAATTTATGGTTTTGAGGCTTAGTAACCTAATTAATTCTAGTGCCCCTTCTTCATCACAGCCAGGAAAATAAACTTTCTTGAGCATTATTATAACCATACTTCATGGTTGCAACTGGAGGTATAAAATGCTATAATGTCGTAATTACATTGTTTTACGGAAAGACTGAATGCGCAACTACTTATTATGCAACAACATTGTCGTTTACGTTGTTTTAAGCGGAGAATAAGTGCACATTAAGTGACGCAATCTTACCGGAACTGACATTTACCATCACTTCCGGTAGAGCTACAACAAAATGACATTAAATATTGACGTAAATGGTCTCTAGAATATGCCTGCAAAATTTTAGACCAGTCTATTAAACGGTTTAGGAGTTACGCGATAAAGACTATTTACGGAAGTGAGATGTGTATTCACTTCCGGTTGAATTTTTGACATTTTCTCATATAATGTTATTTGTCATAAATTATGTATAGCACTACTGTAGTAAGTTTCAACATATCATAATGTTGATCGGTTTATTAATGGTAGTGAAAAGTGTTTGTTTTGTTACTATTTACAAATTTTGGTATATAAGGCCTGTTCCAGCCCAATATTCGTTTAGATTGCTTGGAGCAGCCCATTTTCATATTGCCCATACACTAACTAAGTTACACCAAAAGATTCGTACATTTGTCTGCCAAGTCCTAATTCTGTCGAATTTTGTCTCGAAGCTACCTCACAATTAGGAATTAATTATTTATAATGTAAATATATTGGCATTTGGCTTAATCCTTTAATTTATACCGATATATTGGTAACCGGTATCGGTATCTACCGATACTCCATCAATTACCGATCTTTACTCCCTTTAATCCGACTTGTATTATACAACGTTCATTTGGCTATTAAATTAATAGAATAACTTAGATTCGCTAAGCATCCCTGCTTAGCTCAGTTCAGCCTCAGCCTGGCACATCAGGCCAGCTGCCAAGTAACAGCTATCCAGATACTTCTTATAGATCAGAGCATTACCTCATTGCTAATATTAGAACTAGTCCGGGTTCGAGCCCCAACTTGTTCAGCTCCACCTTTACTATTGGAACAGTTAGCTGCTTGGGTATATAAAGGCCCAGCTGCTAAAGCAGCTTGTCTCACTCCAGCCCGACCCACATGCAGAGAGGTTGCCTGCCACAGAGCTCCTGACTCTAGGATCTGACAACAGTTATAAGCTAAGTAGAACTCTGATTATTGAATTGAATTCATGCTGAACTTAGGAAAGTTAGCCTTGCTCATTTTGACTAAGGTCCAGGCCTAACTTTGGCAAGAACGCCCCAGTAACGATAATAGCTTTAGCTAAGAGTGCTTTAACTTGGGATAAGAGGGAACCAACTAAACCCTAACCCAGCACCTTTGACTTTGAATAAATCAAGTTTAATTAAAACAGAAACAACTTGTGTGGTCTCCCTTCTTTTGCTTGCCCTTGTTGTGATATTGTGTGATATTTGTTGCTGTTAATAATTAATCGGCCGGTGTAAGCTGTTTAGCTTACACACTGGAAACCCGCCACTTTTCCAATAATCAGGGGAAAGTGCGAGGTTTACAATGGTGTCCAGAATTTAGATTCGAACTTTAAAAGCCCACGCCCAATTCATTTGTTAGCAGCAGATATCACGTCTTGAAAAAAAAATTTTAAATAGTCAATAAAAGGCGAAAGGGGACCAAATTGTGTGAAAAAAAAAAGTGTACCCTGAATAACATGTTTGCATATTGGCTATTGACAGACTAAGCCATAGAAATAATAATAGGCTAACAATTTTTTTTTAAATTATTGTTGTTGCTTGAGCACGAATTTTTTTTTGTGTGGTCTTATTTGAATGAGCCATGGTTAAGACAAGAAAATCTGCTTCTAGCGGTGGTTTAGTCAGAATTCCTGTTTCTAGGAATAAGCTAAAACACTCGACTAGGGGAAGGCTTATTAAAGCAAACCCTCGTTTAATTGAATCTGAAAATCTAAATGTTGTTTCTCAGACTGGGTTACGGTCCTTATCTCGGCAAGGACGAGTGCGGAAACGCACGCCGTCAATTGCACGTAGAGCACCGGCACGCGATCAAGCCAGGTGCCGTAGTAAAGCCAAGGTTACGAGCCAGCGCTCACGCAGCTCTTCTTACGAGCAAGAGCAGGTGGATTCCGATCATGAATCAGCTGTTCACTCTAGCAATGGAACAGCCAGTGTTTCGCCAGATAGGCGTAGTGATAATAGTTTTGTTTCCTCTAATCATAATTCCCACCATGATTTTAATAATGAAAGGCCTGTTAATATTCCTTTTGTTTTGGCTCATGACATGCCTCGACACGATGAGTAGTTTGCTTGCCCTCGTGCCTTGCGTAGTGATGCTGGTCGCAGTCGTCATCCATTCCGAGAAACGATGACGTCATCACCCATTCTTACGCCACCGGAAACCCCCTTGGTTGGCAGTGGGTCAACAGGTCCAGACTCGCTTCGTGCAGAGCGTGATCGTTTACAACACATAAACGATAGTCACGTTGAAGCTTTGCGTAATATAGTTGACAGTTTGAAAACTAGACAATTAAATAATTATGGTAACAATGGTAATAATAACAGCACTCGTCTTTGGGAAGACGTACGAAATGCTAAGAAAAATTTAACTTCTTTTTCTGGCGAAGATGGTACCGATGTTTTCACATTTTTGCTCCTGACAGATAATCTTAGGAATATTGATAAAAATCTTCCTGACTGTGAATTGATAACAGCCGCTACAAACAGTTGTAAGGGAAGAGCTGCCAGATTTTTAGCAACAAGCTCGATTGCTTCTAAGCAAACCAACTGGGCTTCTTTTAAGTCGATTTTAATAGAAAGATTTGGTGCTGGAGGTAAAGAGGTAACTAGAACTAATTTTCACAGGGCTAGAATGTTGCCTGGTGAAGACATTGAAAAATTCGCAGATAGGTTAGAAATAATGGCAGCCGAAATTTGGATGGTTCAGCCATCTGATGATGATTTTGAAAGAACACTTAAGGAAAGATCACGTGACGAAGGGTTGCGTTGTATTTTTCGAGCAGCTATGCCCGACATTTTGGAAACTTATTTAGCAACCATTTGTCCTAAAACATGGGAGGACATGTTACATAAGACTTTGAAACGCCAAACGGAGATTAATGAAAGGAATCATTACAGCCGAAATCGGCAGCCTGCTAAAGTTTCGTCCGATGCAATTTCGCCTCTCGACAAACCAGCGACAGTGGCAGCAGCAGACCTAGCCAAGGTTTTACAAGAACTCGAACATAAAAATAAGGAAATTAAAAATATTAGGCTTCGTGATTCGTTAGGAGAAGCCAGGGTTTCCGCAGTACAGCAGGAACACACGGAACAACGCAGTTGCTTCCGGTGTTTCGGCAGGTTTCCCGTCAGCAAAAACTGTAAAACTGTAGACAATAAATTAGAAGCAGTTAGGGCCACAAACGCGAAACATTTGGCTGCCGAAGGGAAACCGATTCCACGCAGAAGCACCTCTAACACACAGTATATGGGAAATAATCGCCGAGGAAATAATAATATTGCCACTAGAGACAATTCACAACTGAATTTGGCCCAATATAATCGGCAACGTACATCTAACAACGGCGCAAGCCCCAATCAAGTTCAAGTCGCTCGAAGCTCACAGCAGCCACAGCAGCCAAAAAACTAGTTGACAGTTCGAAGGAAAACAGGTACTTCGAGCTGGCTGGCTATTCTAACGCAAATGAAATTCCGACTTGCGCTATGAATACTGTAAATCCTGACTATGATACAGAAGAACAATCATTTATTAAAGAAGAAACAAATGTTTTATTTCAAAAGTCAAGAATTCATTCCACACTCGACGCCGCAGGCCTACTTCTGGATTTATATTCGAAAGTAGACTGGCACCAGCAGAAATTAGTGCTTAAAGACAGACGCTTACCTTGCCCAGGCTTGCAGCTTATTTTGGTGCTATTCCAGAAAAATATGTGGCTCTGTCTATGAACGCCAACGCTCATTTGGGAAACACTTTCACACGCATCCTGAAAGAAGTTAATACTACTTATAATTTGTCTTGCGATTCAGCCATTCTTATTTTCTTTGAAGACGGTGCTGACTCTACTAACTTTCACTCTGAATTATCACGAGTGAAGACTAATAATCCAATCGTTTTAGAATTGATTGGCGAGGAACGATTAATCGAATTCCGAAGCATCTCTGACTCTAACGAGCGCAAGTCTCATCTGCTTTCAGCAGGTGAAACGATTTTGATTTCAGACAAAAATCAATCGGAATGGAAGCTACGCATTCCTTTGTTGGCTAATATTACTGCACCAACAATATGTTTAATATATTGGGATAACACGTCTTCAGCAACAGATCGAAGCAACGCCGCACCAACTCCATCCGGCGGCTGGAATCGACACTAATGGTCTGATAGACATGTTGGCTCACGTCTCGTTGGCAAACACAGATGATGCATCAGAGCAAGTTTTGGTAAATTGTTTAGGCTATAACGCTAAAGCAGCGCACCCAAGACCTCACTTAATTTTTAAATTTGGGCATTTTAGCAAATTAGGTTTATTGGACTCAGGTGCAGGGATTTCTTTAATTGAAACGTCCACAGCTGAAGAACTATTAAATGATTATCGCATCAAGTGCAGCGTAGCTACTACACAAACACCTACAGCATTGATAGGCGTTGGTGGAACTAAGATATCAGTAAACCGAATTTTGACCACGGAAATTAGTAAATGTGGATTTTCTAGGGAACAAGAATTTAGAATCGTTCCTAATGGAAGTTTTGGAGCTATCCACATTTTATTGGGTTATGTTTTTTTATCACAACAACCCGATTTATTAAAACTAAACTGTTCAGACCAGATTTTGGAAATCGGTAAGCTAAAATTTAGGCTTTCGCCATTTCCATTTGATGTCTGGGAGGCTTATAATCAAAATAAAGAAATTATAAATTTCGAACAGTACGATGTTTCATACGAACACACAGCAACAATCAATGTTTCGTCCGACGCAAACACAGTCGAAAATCCAGTCTCAATGGAATGCCACACCTCATGAATTTTATGAAGAAATTCCCGTGTCTTTATTTAAGGATACTGCACTGCCTAGCTATTCAGAGACAACTATAACTGGTACTTTACATATTGCATATCCTGAAATACAGAGTGGCGCATTTATTCCCGAATGTAAACCCGATTTGTTGATTTGTTTGGCTAGATGTCTAGTTAATACATCACCTACCGGATTGATACTGATAATGGTAATTAACGCATCTAACGAAGACATATTTTTGCCTTCGGGTATGACACTTGGTCATTACACAACTGCGGAAGTTGAGTATGATTGCAAGGACGATGACGAAATTCCAATTAATACTGCCGACTCGGTAATTCAACCGAATGCCACTCAAACAGAGTCAATCATACTTCATACTCCCGTTTCCACACCAGGGTCCAGTGAGATAGCTCAACATTATCACAAAGCTGGAGCGAGCAACTCGATTCCGTCAGGGATAAGTGAAACTGAAACTGATTCATGCCTTGCAAACGCTCGAGATCCAGAGCCAACCGAGATAGCCTGCGGCGTTTCCGAAGCTATTTCCGGCTCTCCCGAGCAAGTCCAGACAAAGCCCATTGAGACATCGCAAACCAATGCGGAAGCCAGCGCTGACTCTATCAACAAATCAAGGCCATCGCCAAAGTCACAATCCGAGATAGAAAGTGATTGGGACAAGTTGAAATTTAAATTTTTATTTCCGGATTTAACCGAAGAAGAAAGGGCAGAATTTCTTGAGATGTTGAGGACACATACAGATGCATTTAGCAAGGACGAATTCGACCTTGGGACTTATGAGCCATATGAAGTAGACATACAAACAGGGAATGCAGCGCCAGTTCGAGCCAAGATTTACAGAGTCCCATTTCATCAAAGGGAATTGTTGGATAAATACCTAGATGGTTTATTGAAAATTGGTGTCATAAAGGAATATAAATCTGCTTGGCTCAGCCCTTGCCTACTCATAAAAAGAAGGCCTGAGGGATATAGAGTGGTCATTGATTTACGCGGCTTGAACGCCGTCACCGAAAATGTGTCAGTACCCTTACCAGTAGTCAGTGAGGCACTGGCTAACTTACACGGAGCTAAATACTTCCAAGCTGGATTTTCGTATGGGATTTTTTTCAGCTTAAGTTAGCCGAATCATCCATGGAAAAGACAGGATTTCAAGGATCCAGAATGACATATTGTTTTAAAAAATTGCAGATGGGACTCAAAGTAGCACCTGCGCATTTCAATTCTGCGCTCAGCAGATTTTCGTAAAGATTTTAGGCGGCTACTGTACCATTTATTTGGACGACATTTTATTAAATTCCACGGACTTCCGTACACATCTGTTGCACGTAGACAGAGCCCTAAGCCTCGTAGAGAAATCGAAAACGAAACTTAGTCCCGAAAAATGCATTTTTGCAGTCAAAAAAGTGAAATTTCTTGGTTTCGTTGTAAGCGAAGACGGAGTACAACCAGACAGGGATAAAATCAGAGCAATGGAACTTTTTCCTCAGCCCAGGAATGTAAAAGAGATCCGCCGATTCGTGGGGATGTGCGGATTTTTTCGAAGGCACATCGCTCAGTTCTCAGCTTTCTCAGTTTGCCTTACAAAACTAACAAAGAAAAACGCAAAATTCATTTGGGATAAGGAAGCGGATGATGCTTTCAAGGGTTTAAAGGAAGCAATGGTTAATGCTGCCACCTTGAAACACCCAGATTTTTCCCAACCCTTTTTCGTAGAGGCAGATGGTTCGGATACTTCGTTAGGAGGCTACCTTACGCAGATGCACGGAGTCATAGCCTACCCTCTCGCCTACACCTCCAGGACTCTAACACCAACTGAGAGAAAGGAAAGCACTACTGTAAAGGAGATCCTGGCAGCCGTACATGCAATAGAAACATTCAGAACTTACCTACTGGGTAAAACGTTTTTTTTATCCTCAGACCACATGGCTCTAATTTTCTTATACAACAGCAGTGGCTTATCACCTAAGCTGGGACGTATCCTTATCAGGCTGAGAGAATACGATTTTATTATTCGCCATAGACCAGGCAAGCTATTACCAGTAAGCGACGCACTCTCACGTGTAGAGATCCCACTCTGCGTTTTAGACTCACAATATCCTGACTGGACTCACTCTCAAGTAGTAGCCGAGCAGAGGGCAGACGAGTATTTCGGCAAGGTATTTGAGACCATTAAAAATCAAGACTCAGCTGACGTCATCGACGCTAGTAAAAAGCGTAACATTTTCTATAAGGATTTCGACGGCATGCTGTATCGAATATGGGCAAAAGACCCAGCGCAAGGACGGATGGAAGAAATTGCTCAAATCTGTATTCCCGAGAGTTTAGTCACTCACTGCATTCGTGACTATCACACCGCCCCCGCAGCTGGTCACAGAGCAGCTAAGAGCACCCTGAAACTAATACAGTTGCACTGTTTTTGGCCAACTATGGTACAAGACATTGATTATTATGTAAAGACATGTTTAATTTGTCAGCAGTTCAATAGACCTAACAAGCTCCATAAGGCCACCCTTCGAGCTTTCAAACCCCTACAAAGACCAGGCGACAGCTGGTCAATGGATTTAATTGGAAGACTGAATGAAAGCAATCAAGGTAATTTTTACGTGATGACGCTGGTGGACGATTTCTCCAGCTTCGTCATTGCCTTTGGAATTCCAAACAAAAGGGCAGAAACAATCGCTCGTAAGCTATACACAAAGCTTTTTGCTCGGTTCTCCCCATGTTGGACTTTGCGGAGCGACCTAGGCTCCTAATTCGCCAATAAGGTGTGTGCCTCTCTAAGCACACTGTTTAATGTTAGACAGATCAATTTTACAGCCAACACTTCTTGGACAGGAGGTGGCGTGGAGATTTGTAACAAATCTATACAGACAGTCTTACGTAAGATTGTAGCTGACAATCCTCACGATTGGGACGAGAGTCTCCCTGCAGCTTGTATAGCTCTGAATTCGACACCGCACAGCGCCACACTTTTATCACCATTTTATTTGCACTTCGGTTGAGAATTCAGGATTCCTAGCACCCTGGTATTCGAGCCGGCCAGGAAAATTTATAACAGTGATGATACAGTCATCAGGCTGGAAACCAGACTTCAAAACACTTTTGAAGTAGTTCGCAAGCATAACGCAATAGCAACGCAAAAATATCAGAATTTTTACAACAAGACAGCACGCCCGTACCGTTTCCTTACAGATGACTACATAGTCATTAAGGACTTCGTCAAGATTGCAGAGATTTCTGAGAAATTGCTTAACCCTTTTAGGCCCGAACGATGATATATCGTCGTCGCAATTCCGCTGCAAAAAAGACCAAACGACGATATGCCGTTCGCTCAGTTCTACGCCCTGTTAAAAAAAAAAACCTATTGCGTACATCGGAGGCTAACTCCGATTGAATTAGGTATTTTGGAACGTATATTATAGGTTTATTTCGGTTTATTTCGGTTTATTTAATTCAAATCATCTTTTTATTACCTTAAGTCGATGTTATTGTTGGCATCGTCGCCAAAATTGACGTGAAAATTGCGTTTGTTTGCTGAAAACAGCGCTCGGTTCAAACGATCGTATCTCCGGAAATACGCAACGTGCAGCCGCCATCTTGAGCGCGTTCGAGAGAGGGGATTCCCAATTTTCTAGCCCGCGAAAAATGACGTCATCAACGCCAACGTCACTGCCTGTATTCCTCGAATGAGATGTGCTGTTTCAACGGCCCTTGTTCAAACTCTTCCCGATCGTGTGCTATCGCGTGCGCTGATTGGTTCGTTCGCGGCACGTGACCCGTCGGCCGTTCATTCGTGACATCACGCGAAGCGAGTCAAGGTCGTTTCCATTGGCGCTAGCAGGAGCGCGTTCGCTTGCGGGCAGCCGGTCAATATGGCCACTGAGGACGAAATGGTAGTGAGCTTTCAGCGATCGTAAATATTGGGGGAATAAAGCAATTTTAAACTATTTTTACAGTAATAAAACATAAAATAATGATTTCGGAAGTAATAACAGGCATTGTGACGGAATATCGAGTGGATGTTATCATTCCGAGTATTGTAAGTTGAAACTTTCGTTAGCGCTGTTTACATAGTCGAACTTCAGGATTTTTTTAATAAAGAAAATGTAGGACGATGGTCCCAATTATATTTCTGTTCAGTAATTTACAATATAATTATTATGTCTGCGAATTTTTATACGCCAAGACCCATAGTATTTTCGTGAGGCATGCAACTTGTTCATGGCATCCATGTTGCGGCCATGGCCTTTCTCGCTCGCAAATTGAAAAAATAGCGTGGACCTAAAAGGGTTAAAATTTGGAGTGGACCATACAGAATTATGGAATTTGTAAATCCTGTAATCATACGAGCAGTCCATTATCTGGACCCTTTCAAAATAGTAAGGATTCACGTTAATCATTATCGGCCATTTTTTCTGAGATCCAGAAATCCGATTCAAACTTTCAACACTCCAGACGACCTGGAACAGGCCGAGATTGTTAATGGCAAACTAAGCGAATCCGAACAGCAGTTGCGTGATTTTATCACAAAACTCCACGAAGATCCGACTGACCATATGGCGGAGCTGGATCCCCCAGGTTTTAGCCCGATAGCTAGTGACACCCAACGAGCGTCACGGGAAACTAGCAATGAGCAAAAAGGCATAAAGCATAAGAATTGCGATCCTCATACCTCCCGGCTGTTTCAAAAGCGAATCAGATTGGAGGAACAGCAGAAATTGAGACCAACACACAATTATAGCACTAGATTAAGTGAAAACACTCCTGAAATAAGAAGGAAACGTAATCTTGAACAAGCACAAGCACACGACTGCTAGTCAAGGCCAATCGAAACATCTCAAATCTGAAACTTTGCATTAGACCCAAACGTAGTTTTCAAAAATCAAAATTTGGTTTTCAATGCAGATAAAAGACTGTCATTTAAGGAATCCAAATAATAACGAGGCACCATGCATTAGCCTCAGGGAAATTATCATTTCATCTGTTAAAATTGCCTTGAAATTTTCAGTCGAATCCGTATAAATACGAAGAATGCGATCCGGCATTGTTAACAAACGAATTTTGCAAATTAATTCCCAGATGAACCAATCTTGTTCATTTCACAAAAGAAAATATTTTTTTTTAAATCTCAAATGGAGAGATTGTCGTATTTTGCATAAATACACACAATTAAGTTCAAAAGGGAAATGTCGCTGCTTTATATAAATACGTTAAAGGTAAAACTGGTCATAACCATCGGTTACCACCATTCAATTTTAACGGCAATATTGTGTCTGATGACGCCGATAAGGCGGAAATTTTAAATAAAATTTTTTCAAATAATTTCACAGTTAACGACGTCGTTGCCAATTTGGATGGACATTGTGTCAATGGATCGGCTGACTTCAAACCCTTTACTCTGAAGGAAGTGTCACATATGGACATACAGCGTGTTCTCCATGTACAGAGTGGAAGCGCTGCTGTTGGTCCTGATGGATTTTCAGCTGATTTTTACAAGAGGTTCTCCACCGAGCTTGGCCAGCCTTTGTCCATTATTTTGACTGAGTCCTTGTCATCTGGAAAATTACCTTCTTGCTGGAAGCGGGCGCGGGTTATTCCTGTTTATAAAAAAGGGAACAGCGCTGACCCCTCAAACTATAGACCAATATCCTTAACTTGCTTACCATGTTGAATGTTAGAGCGTCTAATTAAGGATAAAATAATTCTCTATCTTACTTCTTCTGGTTTGCTGTCAGAGGACCAATTTGGTTTTCTACGTGGCAGATCAACCGTTTTACAGTTGCTCTACTGTCTTGATAGCTGGACAAGGGCAGTTGAGGCTGGTGAATGTGTTGATGTGGTCTTGCTCGATTTTGCTAAGGCCTTCGATTCAGTATCACATTCCAGGCTGGTTGAAAAGTTGGTGGCTATTGGTATTGGCGGTAATATGTTAAAATGGATTTGTGATTTTCTCATGTCACGAACGCAACAAGTATGCATCGGTATTTCCGATTCGTGTTCAAGTCCAGTCACCAGTGGTGTTCCGCAGGGCTCGGTTTTGGGCCCAATCCTGTTCTTGATCTATATTAACGATCTGAAGCTTTTAAATCCAAATGTTTTCTGTCCCAAATTTGCTGACGACGTAAAACTGTACACCATTATCAGGAGTCACAATGATCATCTAGCCATGTCTACTTCACTTTTGGAGATTGAAACGTGGTCCCTGGCGTGGAATTTACCAATTGCGGGACACAAATGTAAGACTTTCCACATTGGAAAAAAAAATCCAATGAACAATTATGCACTCTTTGATAAAGCCCTCGATCAGGTCACACTTGTAAAAGACGTAGGTGTCTGGTTGACCGCCGACCTACAGTGCGGTGCCCATTGCGACCACATTGTTAAAATGGCACGACAGAGGCTGGCCATAATCAAACGGTGCTTTGTCTCTCACGACATTGAAACCCTGGTGTGGGCATTTAATGTTTTTGTACGACCAATTTTGGAGTATGCCAGTCCGGTATGGTCACCCCATTTATTGAAACATATTAATTTAATCGAATCTGTACAGAGAAAATTTACTAAATACTTACCTGGTTTCAAAAATAAATCCTATTCAGAACGACTAAAACTCTTGCAACTGGAGACACTTGAAACAAGGAGGCTTAAACTTGACCTTAATCTGACATTTTCTATATTGCGTGGGTTTACCAGCATCCCGGACCACCTCCTTACTTTGAGGAGTGGGAATTATACACGTGGCCATAATTTCAAACTGGTCGTTCTCCCCTTTAAGAGGGATTGTAGGAAATTTTTCTTCTCGCACCGTGTGGTGAGGCCGTGGAATGATCTCCCGGCTGATGTTGTCCAAGCACCGTCACTGGCTTCGTTTAAAATAAAACTGAGAGGGGTTGATCTCAGTAAATATGTTAAACTTAGTTTAGACTAGACAAGGGCTTTGCCTGCAGTGCTTTCAATTTGAATATACAAATTTTAGTTTTATACACATGTTTTAATTTTGTATTTATGTTTATCGTTAACTTGGGCAGGGTGTCAGTGGATAAAACAAGTTCCCTTCCCTGACCCTTTGTGTTTCCACAATAAATTAATTTAATATTAATATTAATTTAATATTAAGACATAACTTAAAATTACAGCCAGTGTGATTATCATGAGCAAAGCTCTTGAGGTTGTTTGGTTTTGATTGTTTGTCACTGGATCACAAAACTTACCCTGAAATCATATCACAATCGGTGATATAACTAAGAAAACTTGTCTGACGATAAAACAAATTCTTATCTGCATAGAAAATACCTCTCATTTAACATGGTTATGAGAATAAAAAAAAAAAATGCATACCGAATGTGACTCTTGTGTTTCACACAAATGAATCCAGCTATAGGCTATATCAAATTACCCTCAAAAAAAAAGAGAGAAATTTTTTTCCCATTTATTGCAAATAGGCTGGGTTTTGATCACAATAATGATGCAAAAGTTATAGCCTATGCTAGCATAGAAATTGGTTCAGATAAATGTGCATCCATCCCTTTAGTTAATACACAACAATATTACCGAAGCAAACAGTTCACGCATTTTGTGGAAAAATTGACAAAATAAGATGAAAAGATTGCTAAGGGAACTGAATTTCCAAAAGAAATGCAGAAAAATTACTCTGCCCATTAAGAATTTTGTCAAATTATATCTGAAATCTCAAGTGAACCTAAATCTTGGAGATCTGTTTTAAGGAAACATCATATCTTCCGACTTAATAATTGGATACAGAATAAATTCTGCTCGTTACATAATTTGGACAAATATGTCAAAGATTTTAAACGAAACAATGGTTTGGAAATAGAATTACAAAAATCATATCTCCCGACTTAATTAAATATCTCAGAGACAAATTCTGGAATATTTTCTGCTTATTATACAATTTGGACGAATACGTCAGAATTCCAGATAAAATTATATCCCGACATTATTGAAAAATATCATATCTTCCGACTTGAAACTTGGATTGTAAATTATGGAGAAAAATCAGATCTTCCGACTAAAGAATTGCATTGGACATTTGGAACAACAGATTTTGATTCCTTTGGTTATGAGTGTTTCGTCAAAAACATTTTAGCTTTCACTATGCAAGAAGAAACAATGTTTTGAAGATAGGATGTCCGTCACTTGCACTATATACACGTAGGGCCTCCCACCCAACGCAAAACGTAATGTAGGCCCACAGTAGGTCTTTCAGCTCTAGAATTTTGACTGAAAGCAAGTGACTGATTGTGTTATCATTACAACCAATAAAGGTACCGAAATATCGAGACACATGCTTTCTTACATAGAAATAGAGCATGTCTTGTGAAAATGTTGAAATTATGACCAGTCGCCCTGCTCATTTATGCTATACCTGTAATCATGGTTGGATTTTAAATTCTCCTATGTTGATAGTGTTTCAATGTATGGACATCATTTCCGTTGGATATTGGTTTCCATGAATATTGTGTTAATGAACATTGCCTGAATGTAGATACTATTTTTCAGGGACACTGATATGTCCCCCAGGCTTAATAATTGAAAAACAGTATTTTGAGCTGTTAATGGGCTCAGACCAGCCACGTCAAAAAAAAAAAAAAAAGAGAAAGAAAATCTTGTTCAAATTCTGAAAAATTTTCACGGGCTCAGACCAGCCACGAGAAAAAAAATCTTTTGTTCAAATCTGAAAAATTTTCATGGGCTCAGACCAGCCACGAAAAAAAAAAAGAAATCTTGTTCAATTATGGAAAATTTTTATGGGCTCAGACTGGCCACAAAAAAAAAATGATCTTGTTTAAATATGGAAAAATTTTTTCTTGGCCAAAAAAGTAGTTATGTGACGAGCAGAACATTTATGTGTTGTGACTAAAAATTTTGAAAGCAGTTTTCAGCTCGTAAATTGACAAATATTGAATTGTAATAGGCCAAACACAGTTGTGGCACGCTCAAATATCGATGATTTCAGCTACTAAAAATCATTGAATCAATGATCAATTAAGTCATATATAGCCAGAAATATGGAGTCACCATAATAATGAGAATCATACGTTAATTAAATATGTTGCCGACAGAAATTAATTTTTCCCTCCATGCTTATAAACGAGGAGTTTTCAGTAAAAATACGGCCTCCAAGCGTGAGCGAGCTCGAAAGAGGAGATCACGCACGAGCATTTCCGGTTGGGTAAATAGAAAACCTGGCCGACCTGACGGCCGAAAGCTGTGGAATTTTTAATAAACATTTTACTGACAATGTTGAAATCAAGAAATTTATGTGCTACAATGAAAACAGAAACTATGTGGAACGTTGCTTTAAAATTAAGTACCGAAAGGTTACAATAGACTTTATGACCAATGTAAATCTTGAGACGTAAGATCACAAATTTGCAGGCACGCCAGAAAACCTGAGATCTTACATCGCACGACATTCAAACTTAAGTTTAACATCATAATTAGGGCGTTATTGAAAATAAGTACGATCGGACCAGATGCAGGACACAAATAATGTAACCGTGCATACATCTAGGTAAAATTGACGATAATAACCTAATGTTATAGAGAAGGAAAGCCACACCTCAATGTTGTGTTGTGTCTGTCAAATAAGACAACTTACCATATAAAATAGAATGAGAATTTTTTTTCCCTCCCCGATGAAGTAAAATTTTATGTAAAATTATGTGGACACATTGCTCCTCACAACAGTTGTTTTCAGTTATAAATGGCACCAGGGTCACGTGTCATTTAGCCTGAAGCATTAGTAGGGACCAAGAATAGAAGTCCCCTGAACTTACAAAAACTGACAAAAGGTTTAAACACTTTGGAAATTTAATTTTGAATGAACAATTCAGAGGAGGAATCTCCTCGAGTTTGACACTTAATTAAGTGATTAAGAATCAAAAACGAACTTTGAGTTTTCTTCCCCTCATTTAAGCTCAAACTAGAATTGAATGATTTAAAAATGCATTTGGTTAAAAATAGTTGCTAACACCGCCTCAGGATGGTGCCGCTAGCATTGATTCTGGTTGAGAGATGCGGCATCCAAAGCTCAGATACAAAAAATTCGTATAGCACGTTTGGCTGAAATGACAAAACGAAACTCGTTGAATACAGTTACTAAAATTGAATTAAAATAAAAGAAATAAAAATAAATTCCGTTTGAGATGAAATTTTTTTTTTGATTGTGTAGAAACAATCAGTATGGAAAAAAAAATTGCCACTGTTAAAAAAAGTGAATACGGTATTTTTTTTTTCAGTCATAATGTTATAAAGTAAAATTATGAAGTTGTAGCAAATGAAAATTATGAAACCAAATGTATTCAAAAGATATTAATGCCTTGTTCTTGTCATAGGCAGGCTCACTGAGAAGTACACAGGGCAGTACATCAGCCTTGGTACATGACATCCATGATGGGACTTGACATCCATAATGGGACCCGACATCCATAATGGGACTTGACATCCATAATGGGACACGACATCCATGATGGTACATGACATCCATAATGGGACTTGACATCCATAATGGGACACGACATCCATGATGGTACATGACATCCATGATGGGACGTGACATCCACAATTGGAGTAAGTGCAGCGAAATTGCACCGAACATTTGTGGTTGGCCCAGGTAATCGCAAAAAGTGGAGTAAGTGCAGGAAAATTGCACCAAACATTTGTGGTTACATGAGGTAATCACAACGAGTGGAGTAAGTGCAGCGAAATTGCACCGAACGTTTGTGGTTACAGGAGGTAATCACAACGAGTGGAGTAAGTGCAGCGAAATTGCACCGAACATTTGTGGTTACATGAGGTAATCGAGGTAATCACAACGAGTAAGTGCAGCGAAATTGCACCGAACATTGTGGTTACATGAGGAATCACAACGAGTGGAGTAAGTGCAGCGAAATTTCACTGAACATTTGTGGTTACATGAGGTAATCACAACGAGTAAGTGCAGCGAAATTGCACCGAACATTTGTGGCTACATGAGGTAATCACAACGAGTGGAGTAAGTGCAGCGAAATTGCACCGAACATTTGTGGTTACATAAGGTAATCACAACGAGTAAGTGCAGCGAAATTGCACCGAACATTTGTGGCTACATGAGGTAATCACAACGAGTGGAGTAAGTGCAGTGAAATTGCACCGAACAATTGTGATTATACCACCGCAATCACAACAATAGCAGAAAGCAACAAAATTGCACCGAACAAGTGTGATTATACCACCGCAATCACAACAATTGGAGAAAACTGCAGTAAAATTGCACCGAACATTTGTGATTACACCAACGCAATCACAACGATAGCAG
>JAHWFP010068939.1:0-10788 GCA_023313725.1 Lithobius niger | reverse complement strand
CCAACGCAATCACAACGATAGCAGAAAGCAACAAAATTGCACCGAACATTTGTGGTTACACCAAAATAATCACGAAAATTGCAGCATAATCGTACTTCAAAATGGATAGCTACGACTGCATTAAGAATGATCATTAAACCGTGAATTGAGATCTCAGTGGTAAGATGTGAATCGCACTGGACAATCAGTAGGATAGAATCAAGCAAAGAGCACTGAAAGACGATATGAGAACAGTGACGTGTTCAAAGATGAACTATTGAAAACAAGACTATGAACAATACAGTTCTGAGAACATTTGAAAAAAAAAATGAAATAAATTTTTTTTATTATTTTGAATTAGTGGAACTATGACTTCCAAACACGTTGCAACACTCTTAGTTTAGTGTGGCCTCCTAATAAACAATGGCCTAAAATGAAAAAAGTAAAAGGAGGATAGATACCATGTACGCAAATAAAAATTACGAGCTCATGTGAGGTTTGAAAAATGAAAATTGAAATCATAAATATTGGTTTGTTGTTTATATATATATATATATTTTTTTTTTGTTGTTGCATGAAAAGTTGGCCAACTTAGTGTGCATGAAAAATAAAATGCTTTGATTTATGATTGTGTGATCATGATTATGATTATATGAAAATGACGTTATGTTTATATGAACATGAAAAGGAAATGCATTGATTGCGAAAATGAAATGACTATGACTATGAATTGCATTATTGACATGAAAATTGAATTACTATGGAAATGTGTCATTGAATTGAATGTCTTGTTTCAGTACAAACAGTTGATTCCGATAAAATATGATATTGAAAAGTGTCATTGATCTGTAATGTTTACAGAGTAAGTATAAAATAAGACTCTCATTGCACTCAGAATCATATTCCCTGCCCGAAATCAAAAATCAGAGTGAAATTAATTCACTAGAGCAGGAAAAGAATTAAATTAACCAAAAGATAAGTAGGAATAGGAACGTGCATCAGGGCAATCTTACTCGTTCTTGGGTTTTTTCCCTTGAATTAATGCCAACAGAAAATCATAGTTAAGGTTTTTCTCCAAGACAACAAGCAGACTAGAAATCTGGCGGGTGGTTTTGTCAAGACGCACGTTCAAATTTCTCCTTATGCAGGGTATAAATTAATGTTAAGGGAATATTCGTTAACCCATGAGGGGCTAAGAGCGAATATTGTAAAGCAAGGACGTTGTAAATATATTGGTATTTGGCTTAATCCTTTAATTTATACCGATATATTGGTAACCGGTATCGGTATCTAGCGATACTCCATCAATTACCGATCTTTACTCCCTTTAATCCGACTTGTATTATACAACGTTCATTTGGCTATTAAATTAATAGAATAACTTAGATTCGCTAAGCATCCCTGCTTAGCTCAGTTCAGCCTCAGCCTGGCACATCAGGCCAGCTGCCAAGTATCAGCTATCCAGATACTTCTTATAGATCAGAGCATTACCTCATTGCTAATATTAGAACTAGTCCGGGTTCGAGCCCCAACTTGTTCAGCTCCACCTTTACTATTGGAACAGTTAGCTG
The DNA here is from genome assembly GCA_023313725.1 of Lithobius niger. Taxonomy (NCBI): domain Eukaryota; kingdom Metazoa; phylum Arthropoda; class Chilopoda; order Lithobiomorpha; family Lithobiidae; genus Lithobius; species Lithobius niger. The sequence continues at coordinate 9,238 of JAHWFP010068939.1, read as the reverse complement.
CTTGGGTATATAAAGGCCCGGCTGCTAAATCAGCTTGTCTCACTCCAGCCCGACCCACATGCAGAGAGGTTGCCTGCCACAGAGCTCCTGACTCTAGGATCTGACAACAGTTATAAGCTAAGTAGAACTCTGATTATTGAATTGAATTCATGCTGAACTTAGGAAAGTTAGCCTAGCTCATTTTGACTAAGGTCCAGGCCTAACTTTGGCAAGGACGCCCCAGTAACGATAATAGCTTTAGCTAAGAGTGCTTTAACTTGGGATAAGAGGGAACCAACTAAACCCTAACCCAGCACCTTTGACTTTGAATAAATCAAGTTTAATTAAAACAGAAACAACTTGTGTGGTCTCCCTTCTTTTGCTTGCCCTTGTTGTGATATTGTGTGATATTTGTTGCTGTTAATAATTAATCGGCCGGTGTAAGCTGTTTAGCTTACACACTGGAAACCCGCCACTTTTCCAATAATCAGGGGAAAGTGCGAGGTTTACAATAATTACCCAAGTTATGTTGTAATTTTAATGTCAATGCTGCAGCAAAGTTTAAAGGCTTTCAAACGTTTCGCGGTATTTATTTTATCACCTCTGACATTATTAGTATCTGTAGGCTGGTAACTGGATGACCTCTCACTCTACCCGAGCTGGGACTCCTTTCTCACAACACTTATCTCCCTCTCACAAGATGTATACAAGTACTGACAGCTTACTAAGGAAACTGGCATAGTAAAGTAATTGGCAGCTCCTGTGTTTTGGCTGCTCACCGACTGAATAAAAAAGTTTATATATCACAGGCAACCTTTTGGCAGTATGCAAGGACGATCAAAGGCAACGATGTTTTCTTGTATATGTAATATGGGAAAATGTCCTCTCCAATCAATTACAATGCTATTGTGCGAGGAAGAGTTATATGAGAAAGGATATCGGGTTGTTATAAATCTTGGCTGGATCTCAATGTAAAGCACGCTTCTTGAGGCCGGATGAATGCTTGCATTCGAGCTGAATTGGTAATAAGTGTAATGGTTATCTGGTAACCTATTTAAGATGTGGTTGCTTAAGCCAGGTCTGGATTCTCATGAGGCTTGCGAGTGTGCGTTGAATTATTAAGCTTTGGTTATATAGTGAGCGTGGCTTTGTACTTCTATCAGGATGTAAATAAGTGTATGCGAGAACTCAAAGGGTTTTTTAATACTCAAGTTGGCTTAATAAGGTTAATTAGTTTAATTAGGGGATACTTGCCGCAAAGCACTCGGATTTTCTTCAATATTTTCTTCAATATTGCACCACATCCCACGTTTTATATGAAAGATAGCTTGCCAAGACTTTTTTGTAGAACTATGAAATGCATCTGCCAACATGCTTTCAGTACTGTCTTTAAAAACTACATCAGAACTATTCTCGAGTAAAGCAGCATTCTGTTGGTTGTCAACTCTGGGTGCCATTTCTTCTTTGAGTATCTGTTTGTATACATTTTGCCTACGTCAGGGTTTAGGCAATCATGATGAATGACAGGGATAGGCGATCAGCATGACAACCAAGACAAATGCAATAAACAAACACCGAAGTGACATGCGGTGACATCTAGGGTCAAAACTGTTAACAACACCTCCACAAGGTGAGCTGAGAAGACGCTTCTTTCATGCACTCCAGAACCAAACCCACAGATAGGTCAGCTGGGATAAAGCCTGTTGTGCACACTCCAAGTCAATTGTAGCCACGGGCGATTGACGGACAGCATGCATTGTAGCTGGCTGCAGAAAACTGCTAGGCACGGCACGTGTTATGCCCGGTTCTGCTAGACTTTTATGATGACGTACTGCAGCCCAGAACATAAAATAATGAGGTTGAGATTTCCTCAAATTGAAACCTATTCCTTCAAGTTTTTAACAATGTTATCATATTTTTATCTATATTAGAACGTTAGTGGTAATGCATAGTCGTTTGTCTAACGGGCCATGCAGTAAGTGTGAAAATAATTAGTGATTACAGTAACCAGAGAAAAGTTTAAAAAAAAAACTGTTTTCTCTTCCAGGCAGGTCTTTGGATGTTAATAGTGATGGACAACTACTTAGTGGAAATTGTCATTGTCTACTGCGTTTTATGGGAAAACATCGTTGTGATGTTTTTCTATGGTAAGATATATTAGAATTGTAAAATTGGATAACAGCACTGAAATTGGGTAGTTCTTTTTGCATATTATTTATTACTCCCAAATCAGTAATATTATAGTTAATTAGCTAATTTGTCGTTTACATACTGTATTGAAATTATTCTCTAAAAGAGCAAAGAAAGTGACTTACGCTTAAATCCGTTGCATGCAATAGTTTGTACCATAACTAGAGTTTGAGATTTACCAATTTTTTCGTTATTTCTTAACACTGGATGCCAATTTTTTTTTTTTTAGCAGTTTCAGTTTAAATAACTAGTGTAATTTTTCAGATGTCATATTTTTGCCTTTTTGGATCAAATATCTGTTATTCTTGAGGAAAAAATTAAATTTACGCGTAGGGTAAATGGGTTAACAATATGCTAACCACGACATGTACTGGCAAGAAATGATAATAAAATTGGCAAATCTCAAATTCTTTTATTTAATAAAGTGCTATAACAGATTTTAGTTCTTTTTGTATTTAAGTGAGTTAAAAAAGACCTATTACTGTAATAAAGGTATGAAATCATCATAGGATTATCTATTTGAAAATTTACTACTTCACTAAGAGTTAAAAGTTCCTGAATTTTTAGAACAAATTTGTCTTGAGTTATCATATTGGTGGAGCGAGCGAAGTGTAGCCTATAACGGACACTAAATTGCAAAAAGTTTGTTGGTCCGTTGGTTGCAAATTTTTAATCTGGGTGGAGCCCAAGCAAAATATCGGATTGAAGTGAAATTTGGTACAACGCTTGATACCCCAAAAAGTATTGCTGAACCAAAATTTGCCATAAATCAAACAATTGTTATGGGATAAATAACACTCGAATTTATTTCTAACACTCACCATTGTAAATTTGGAATCATGAATAGTTAAGGAATTCCGACAAAGCATACACCATGCTTGTGGTACTCAAGTGAACTTAAAAAAAACACGGCAAATTAAATTTTGGTTGCTTCTTTCTAGCAGATAATCTTTTTCGACGTAACTCAATGAAATAATAACATTTGATCGTTGCATTTAACTACTGTAACAAACATAAAACACAAACATAAAAAACAAAAGGATTCCATTAACAACACACATTAGTTTCATCTGAAAAAGAACTCTTGGAGAAATTCACTTCAGCGTGGTGACGAAAGTAGCGTATACTCTAGTGATGGGAACCCCGAATATGAACCCTGAAATCGTCGTATCAAGGTGAAGCAGTATATATAAACCAAAAATTGAGAGCACACAGCGTATTTTTACCCCAGCACGACACAATAATATGCCTGCCTCTCATAGTTTACAGATTCCTTGTTGCCATGGTAACGTGAAGTCTCGAAACCAAAACCGTGTTGCATGAAGGAATTTTCTTAACTCCCGAACGCACCTCTTGTCAGCTGCTATTACGAAAATAAATCTGAGGTAAATATTAGGCCTAAATTCTAAAAATTAGGCCTAAAAACCTAAAACTTGGTACAAAATAAAAGCATAAAAGTAATAAAAGCATAAAAGCTAACACATTTTCAATCTATAATTGTGATTGTTATTTCTTTTAGATTATATGATAGAGATCGCTGTTGCAGTGCGTGATAGAGGTGTGTGGGACAACTTTTTCGTTGGTGACGGTATCAAGTTTTATACCAGGGGCAATATTGTCAACCTTTTGAATCTTCTGATTATTGGTAAAAACTATCGTACTGATGAATGTTTGGCTTGCAGTTAAATGCCTTATTATTAATATTTTAATTTACGGGCTATATTTTGCACAGCAATGTTCCTTTAAACAATGTAAGAATTACTGCCGGCAGTAGCTCAAACAGCGGTGGCCATACATGCTGTTAATTTTTAATTTCCGCGATGGCCCACATCTTTAGTGTGGGCTGTGAAAAAAATATACAAATAATTAAACAGAAATTAATGCTTGAGCACACGAAAGCTTGTTAACATAAATATGACGCGTAGCATAGGCCTATATTAAAAAAAAGCAAAATCAGAAAAAAACCAGCAAAGTGCAGCAGCACGTCACACCAAACGGTAAAGAGCTCAACTAAGCCCAGTGAGTATTGCACCCAGATTTTTAAGGAGCATTAACAAATGTAGTATCGTCATTAAAATAAAAACAAAATAAGTTTGAAATGAAGATTTGTTTGCTCCGCCTACAAGAGGCCCAATACCTCTTTACAAGTATCATCTCTTGAAAACTCGGACATCATATGATACTTTTTTTCACTCAACTTTTAAGTATGTAATTAGTGTTGACCATCAGCTTAGACAATGCTGAGAAATTAATATTCCGGTCAGAAATGTACTTCTATTTGGATAAACTTGTGAAACTTTATGAAAATCTGTGACTTTCACAAAGTTAGGTGCTCAAAATTAAGGATGCACTAACAGACGTGAAAGCATCAAGCACTCTTCAGGAAAACTGACAAAAAGGTTTGAAGTGAAAATTTAGCTACTTGATATAAAATTGTATTCATAATAGAAGGAAAACTCTAATAGAGAAAGAAAAATTGAATGACAGTTAAACCTAGGGATTACTATGAGTTTTCGGGGGTTTTTCCAGACCCTCGGAGTTAGAAGAAGGACGAATAATCCACATCCACATTCACATTTCCATGTAGCAAAACATAGGTAGGATGCAAGCAGGCCAGCAATTCAAGAGATCCCAAAGGAAGTAAATTAAAGTGGCACTATCACCAATTGAAAGTAGGCAGAATCAGGCAACATCTAGCGCTATTCAGTACTATGCAAGTGAAGGAATGCACAGCCTCATTTTTTTTTAACAAAGCAAAGAAGCCACGACTTCCTTAATTATTGTGTGAAAATTTGGTACGTCCTCATGCACCTGGGAGCAAGCTGTAAATGTTAACAATATCGCCACCACTAGATGGCGCCATGGTATTTTCTTTCGCTTTTCAATAGGTGATAGTGCCACTTTAAGTCTCTTTCGTCAACAAATGATTCTGCAAAGTTAGGTTGGAGGGATTTAAGCAAACGAACTTCACCAAAATGAGGTGGGAACCCAACAGACTTGCCAGTATCAGAAGGTGTCTCACACAAACTTTAATTGTCCAAATGAGAGTTTTCCTCTCATTACAGCATTTTTTTTATTATTGCTGTTCTTTTATGTGCTGTGCTAGCAATAAAATTGCAACGTACAGTAGAATTTAAGTGCTGAGAAGATCAGACTCCTATATCCTCTAAATCCAAATTTGGTAACAATTTAGCATTGGTGTTGATACTCTAGCTTCGTGTTTGAGGACCCCCGTACGTAGTGTATTCGATTTATTAAGTGCAGCTGACAGTCACCTATGTTACTAGCCATTGATTGATTTCTGATGCTTTAGGATGCCTACGGATTGGTCACCTGGGACGAAAGCTTTTCATCATCCACAACTTACTCAGCTTTCCATCAGTAGGTTTCAAATAATTTATATGTAAAATAAATAACAGTGGGCCAAGAAATGAGCTCTGCAGAACATGGTCTAGAGCATTAAGCTTGTAGCATACTACTCCCTTCCGTTCCGTTTCGTCCCGTTCCGACGACTGACGCAAAGATATGGTCCAGCGCAAATTGCTTCCGTCACTAACCGTGTCAGTCGGCTCCGCTGAGCTTTTAAATTTGATCGCTCCCAAATTGGCAATGCAAATGAAGGAGGACTTGTAGTGACCTTAAGTAGGTAATTAAATAGAAATTCGAAGTAAATCACGTATTAATTCTTTACGCTCGGACATTTAAGCATGAGAAGGCAACTGAAATAGATTCGCATATACAGTACGTCTCAGGAGTCCTGAACCAGGTAGGCCTACATGGTATAGGCCTATACTACACCCAGAAGAAAGTCCTGGGTTCGAGTCCTGGATTTACTGCGTGTGAACGCCTATTGTGGAAGACATTTGCTACTCCCATTAGGTGCATATTTTTTTTATAGTTTGCTGATTTGTACACCTTAGGCCTAATACCCAAGTAGCACAAATACGTTTATAAAACCAAATATTCAACGTAAATATCACATCATTTTTAACCTCTAATAGAGGACTAGATGCAACAGCTTTTTGCGTTGATTATACGTTGTGATCACGTACATTAACCAAACATCAACGTTGACCGTTTCAGCTCTTAACACGTCTCTTAAACCAAAAAAAACACACGTCTATTCAACCAAAAATTACAGCGTTAATTACGTAATTTTCAACCACTAATAGAGGACTAGATGCAACAGCTTTTTGCGTTGATTAAACGTTGTGATTACGTATACTGAACATTGAACGTTTCTGGTTAATTGACTCGTGTAACAAACGTGTAACAAACGTGGAATAAACGTAAATTATAGGTATGATGTACCACATGTATAATCTAGGCCTAACTCGCTAACAATGAGAACACGTACGGTATATTTCTTGACAACTAACATTGCGCATCAAAAAAGCTGAATGTACGCATTTCACACACATGTACATACACTCACAAGCTTAACAATTCATATGTAAACTTACCTGATTCTGCAACGTGTCAGATACAGCTTTCTTTTGTCGTTATTGTCACAGCTCCACTGTTTTCTTTGTAACAGACACGTTGACTTATTCACTAGGTAGTAATGCGCATATAAAATGTAGTTCTTGTGCAATCAACATAGCACGAGTTTTCACATCAGGTATCCAAAAATGTGTTAGCATGTATGATTTTCACCATCCCAAGCATAAATTTGTGTCATTTATTTCACAGTATCCAATTGTTCTGTCGGCAGAATACTAAGTGATAATGCATAATGCGACGTGCAATACATCAACGTGTACATTTCAAATAAAGTAGTTCTTCAACGTCTATACAATGTTTACGTGACGTGCAATCAACGCGTAGTTTAAAAATAAATAAAGTAGCTCTTCAACGTCTATACAACGTTAATGTAACGTGCAGTAATCAACATGTAGTTTAAAAATGAATGAAGTAGTTCTTCAACGTCTGTACAATGTTTATATGACGTGTAATAATCAACGAGTAGTTTAAAAATGAATACAGTATTCTGCAACGTCTACACCATGTTTATGTGATGTGTAGTAATCAACATATAGTTTCAAAATAAAGTAGTTCTTCAATGTCTATACCACGTTTATGTGACCTACAGTATTCAACATGTAGTAGGAAACCATAAGAAAGGTGTTTTTCAACGTGTACTCAACGTTTAAACAACAGTCAGTAAGCAACGTGACGAGCATTCAACCAATATCCTAAAAATCAAGGTCTTTTAGAACAGCGATTGCTACTCGTGACAGACAATGACGGCCGTCGATTGATGGCAGGTGCATACACTTCTCCGATCCGATCAGTTTTTGACTGAAAGGATTCTGTCTCGATAATCCCGTCCGTCGGGTCGTCACGGAATGGGGCGAAGTAGTATGTGCGGCTCCTCTAATTTACATGCTTTCAGTCCAAACAGAAATTTAACGGCCTGCGACGTGACGGAACAGAACTGAGTAGTGTGCTACAAGCTTTACCCGTCAATGTCAAACCCACTGAATTTTGCCGTTCCAATACCAAACAACCACCCAAGAAAGTGCTTCTGACATCCATACAGTGAAATTTAGACAATAGTTAAGCATGTAACAACGATTTAAATGCTTCTGAAAAATCAACAAAGTCAACTGGTACAATACTGTCAACCGAACTAATCCATTCTTTAAGGGTTTAATATTTAAAGTGCAATTTAGTGACTTGGCCGAAAGCCAAACAGATCGCCAGCAACAGGTTGTCATCTTCTGAATGATTGTTTCCCTTGCAAGGGACAGACGTCAAAGCGATCGGTTTGTACTACTTGATAATTTGAACAAGTGCGAGATCTAGGATGTCGTATTAGCATTAAAGCTGAAGTGAGATCTAGGAATCTGAAATAATATTTCTTTTATTACGTATAGGCGTGAATCGATTTTCAGACAATGTACATTTTATGTTGGGATTTCACCCACCACTTTTGCTGAAGTTTTTATGGGTTGTTTTTGATCCCATCGTCACTGCAGTAAGTACATGTACGTCGCCTTGTTAAGCATACTGAGAGTAACAAGTATTTATTTGCACGTATGATTTTTTAAGTTCCTGTGTTGTATAATAGTATAATTATGAGGTCCACTGTAATATTTTGTGCTTTTTAATTGGAATAAGCCACTTTCCATGCGGGTGCGTATAGCCTGACAATGTTTTTCAGAGGGGAAGCCACCTCGATTTCCATGTTGAACACCAAAATAGCAGCCATTTTCCAAAATGCCTGCCTATTTTTGGCACGAAGTAAAAACTGTCTTATTTTTATGTTCTGGGGTCCATGTCAACTAATTTGCAGGTACCGAGAGTGATGGTTAGCACTAAACAGTTAAACTATTTCTTGGACCTATTTTATGCTCCAGTTTTGGAAATTACTGTCTTTTTGCTAATATCTTGGCTCGCACTACTTTGAATGGAATGTTTAAGAAATTTTGCACCACCCATGTAAATATTATTTACTTCAAAATAACCACAAGCCAGTATTGAACATGCATTTTGTGTGTTTAATTGTAATCTTTACGTTTAATCTGAAATGTAACTTGAGGTAGTAAAACAATGAACCACGATCTCGATATTTACACTTTTTTTATTTACATCGCTTTGAATTAGCTATTCAGACCATTGTAATTAAATGAAAAACACATCTGTAGTAGGTCTTCTGGTGTACTGTTACAGCAAATCATCTTCCTCAACTGTTCTATTGGCACTGTCTTGTCTGCATCTAAAAAATGTTACGTTATTCTTGATAAAACTCAAAAGAAAAAATTGCTAAATGGTGGGCTTCACCCTTACCTTCTGTATGTATGTATTTATGTATGTAATGTAGTATGTATAGTATAGTATGTATAGTTTTTCGAAGGCTCAAGTGGTAGATGTTAAGTGGAAGGAACCACCATCATGTTAGTTGTTTTTTGCCGCATGAGGGAGGAAACCGGAGTACCAGGAGGAAACCCTCGTGCAACGGGTGGGAAACAACCTGAGAAAAATCCGTTCATATACACTTCCCTTCACCAGGATCGAACCCGGGTCATGTAGTGTATGTATGTAATTTATGTATGGAGGTATGGAT
>JAHWFP010068936.1:35593-63330 GCA_023313725.1 Lithobius niger | reverse complement strand
AATTTGATGCGAAAGCAACTCGTCTGGAGCAACGAATTACGGACAAGATGGATTCGGCAGTATTCAATACATCTATTCTCGTTCTTCCAAGCACCGAAAAGTGGATTTCATGTATTCGAACAGTGAATCGCAACTCCCCCTGTTGAAATTTAACACAGTTCTTCGGTAAGTTGTTAATCAAGGGTAAGACTGAGATAGTCCCGCTAATATAATCAAGCGAAATGTGGGGATGTATATTTAGGGCATCAACAAGTACTTTTAAGTTTCAATGAAGTGGATGCACTGCCCACTGATTAAGTATGTAGCATGTAACTAAATAATTTTTTGTCTGAAATTGCAAGGAGATAAAATCTTATGATGTTTCCCAAGGAGGGGAAATCTGCTTTTAATTTAACAACTTCAGCAAAAATTGTCCCTCCTCCGTACTCGCTGATGTTCTGTTGAGGTACGCTTTAACAAATACATAGAGCTCTACCATGCAAGATGGATAGAAGTGTTAGTTTCCTATTGTGTTCTAGCAGAATAAATGTATAAAATTTTTGAGATACATTGTTTAGTTAAAAAAATATTTTTACCTTGGTATTGTAGTTTTAATACTATTTGAGTTGTTTTAGTGCATCAGACATGAAGTTTCATGAGTCCATATACAACTGTTTAACGTCTATCCAAGAAGATGATTACCAGGCTTGTGTGAAATGTTTAAAAGAAGGTCAAAAATGTGTTATCCAAGAATTAAGCAGTGAAAGTTTGGAGAGCACGTACAGCGTGTACCCTGCACTTACACGATTGCAGATGCTGACAGTGGTTGAAGACTACAGAGATGCTGTTCTGAGGTATTTTTTTTTCTTTTCCAAGTTTTGAGTTTGTTTAAATGCTGTATCTTTATAATGGTGTCACTCAACATTCCGTGATGAAGCGTAAGAGTATAAAGTCCTCACCTACATGATTATGTGAAAATGTTCAATATTTCGTGACCAAGTCAACTTCTTATGGCAGTAAAAATAAAAACATGATGATGGTAGACATGGTGACAGTTGAAATGTTGTAATGTAGATTTCCATACAGAAATGGTCACTTTATGTCAAAGTGGCAGTTTACCCATCCATAACGTACGACTACACTAGTTGGACGAAAAAGAATCTCATCAAGGTAGGCTACAGGTTGTCACGGCTGAGAAACTTTCGAAGAAATCAACACCTTTCTTCTGAGTGTTTCCTTGTGCGACCAATCTTGCCCAGTATCAGGCTCTCTTTCCTTGGGAGTCTTGCTTACGGCATAAACCCATCTGGAACCAATAAATTTCTTGTTGACTTGCTTCATAACTTGCGTGTAGACTTTCGTTTCCTTTAACCCTTTTAGGCCTACGCCATTTTTCCGAGCGAGAAAACCTACAGCCACGACATTGCTGCCAAGAACAAGTTGCATACCTCACGAAAATAAATTGTAGTAAAAAAAACTATGCAGTCTAGGAATATAAAAATTCACAGACGAAATAATTGTAAATTATTGAGCAGAAATATAATTGGGATCATCGTCCTACGATTTCATTATTAAAAAAAATCCTTTAGACTATGTAAACAGCGCTAACGAAAGTTTCAACTTACAGTACACGGAATGATAACATCTACTGGATATTTTTCCGTCACAACGCCTGTTATTACTTCCGAAATCATTTATTTTATGTTTTGTTACCATACAAATAGTTTAAAGTTGCTTTATTTCCTTAATATTCACGAACCGTAGGACGCCTTTGTGACATGCTGCCCGCAAAGCGACGCGCTCCAGCTAGCGCCAATGGATGCGACCTTGACTTGCTACGCATGACGTCACTAGTAAACGGCTGAAGGGTCACGTGCTGCGAACGAACCGATCAGTTCTCGCGTTAGCTCATGATAGCAAAGAGTTTGAACAAAGGCTGTTGTAACGGCACATTTCATTCGAGGAATACAGGCAGTGACGTAGGAGTAGATGATAGGGATGTGCGAGTAGAAAAATTTTAATTCGAGTCGAGCCGAGCCGAGTTTGCAACAGAAGAATCGAATATCGAGCCGAGTTCGAGTATTTGATGGAAATATTTTGTTTGCAAGTTTCCCTTTAATTTGTTAAGATAATGGAACAAAGATGGTGCTTAGTTGACTGTGTGGATCATGGTTTTTCAGTTTTAAGGATATAACTGGAAAATGGTTTCAGTTATTGACTTTTAATCTGCACCACTGGAAAGCTCTCTTCGAGACGATCGATTTGGTATATTGGAATGTCAAAATCGGTCAAAAATTGACGAAGTTATCGCATTTTCACTGGATTCGAGTTTTTCGAGTATGGACGCGAGCAGCGAGTAGAGTTCGAGTACAAGTTTCATACTCGGCTCGGCTCGAATTTTTCGAGTATCGCACATCCCTAGTAGATGACATTATTTTTTCCGGGCAAGAATATTAGGTTCTCTATCGCAGAATCCTCCTAACTGTGTTACAATAATAGGATCTTCCCCTATGCCTATGGTGCATTTTTAGCTCATTAATGCAGTCATTTATGCAAAAATTACGTCACTTCCGTCTCTATCCCACTTCCCCTTACCCTGCTCGAGTCCGTCCACTCTTTTCCTTGCCGTTGGCGCGTGCAGTCGGAAAATCTTGAGCTTAGATTATTACATTGCTATAGGAAAGTCGTTCTGCACGATCTTTTTCACAGTTGAACTGAAGGGCGCCATTGACTCCAAGCAAGCAGCGTGGCTACGAGGCTATGCGATTTGGTGGTGAGTAGTTTCTTAGAGGCTGGTTGGAGATTGTAAAAATGGCGGTGGAAAGTTTTGTGAGAACTGAGAAAATGGTGGTCTGATAGGCCAGCCAGGTGTGTCCGCACGTGGATATAATTGATTCTTGAAAGTGGTTCAGTGCGGTTTCTCAGGTTCGTAATGCTTAATTTGTGGTTTTCGAAAAAAAACTGTTGAAATTTAGCGAGTCATTAGTGCACAGAGACGTGCAGTAGGGAGTTCGTATATGAAACCCATTTTTGGAGTCGGTAATGGCCGAAACCGCAGTTGGCGGACAGTGAAAAGCGTTGTGGATGGTGGTAGAGAGGAAAGTGGATTTGTTAATTAATTACCACATCGGTCAGTTGCCATTTTTTTTTTAGCGATGCTGAACGCTGGGGCGTGAGGAGGCATCGGCTCGACCGAGCGTGAGTAAGATATTTTTGTTTTATGCGCTGTTGAATTGTTTGACTCGGGAAAGAAAAGTTTATAAAATAATGAGTACATGGCGTGCTGGAAGTTTGAGGGGCCATCGTGCAGACTGGGCGGCCATTGGGGCATCGCCGGCAGTATTAGATATTGTTGATGGTGCGGGTCTAGGGTTGGGAAATGCGTTCCTGCTGATGGCGGTTTCGGTGGGACCGCTATTACTGGACGATGCGAAGGAGATTGCCCCCAAATTACGCGAGATGTTAGCGCAAGGAGTGATTGAACAGGACAAAAACGGGAGTGTGAGTTTTGTGTCCCGATTTTTTCAGTGGCAATGCCGGACGGATCGATCAGGATAATTTTGAACCTGAAGGGCTTGAACGAGTTTGTAGTGGTGAGAAAGTGCTACTTGGATACACTACCAAGGGTGGTAGAGCATTTACAGCCAGGGTGGTGGATGGCTACAATCGATCTGTCTCAAGCGTATTACGCAGTGGCAATAAAGGATGTTTCGTGATGGTTGTTAATGTTTTCTTGGCAGGGTTGTCTATACCATTTTTGTTTGATGCCATTTGGTTTGGCTTCGGCCCCGGGTTCTTTTATGAAACTTATGTCAGTGGTGAGGCCATTCTTGCGCCGGGCCGGTGTGTTGATTTTTGTTGACCTGGATGATTTTTGGTGATAGGTCTGTCCGCAGCCGGTGTGCGGAGGGCATTGGAAACCTTGCTGAAGTTAGGTTTTTCCGTACATTACGGAAAAAATGTTCTGGTACCGTCGCTGGCTTTACAGTTTTTGGGTATGATGTTAGATCTAAAAATCTGCCCGTTTTGTGCTACCACCTGAGAAGCAGGCTCATATGCTGCGACTGGTTGCAGTGCTGCAACGGAACCCGGTCACTGTTGTTAAGGAACTTCAAAGGTTGCTAGGCCTGGCGGAAAGTTTGTTGTGTGCCGTGGAGGACGGCAAGTTGCACACGCGTTGGTGGCAACAGCATCTGGTGACCTAGTATCGTGCGGGGGAGCACGGAAGAAGCCTCTCGCGAGGGTCTTGCGAGGATTTAGACTGGTGGGTCGAGTCTCTGGGTCGCCCGGTGGTAGCAAAATCCTGGGTCTCGATGGAGGCCGCAGTGGTGGTGACAACGGTCGCTTCGGACATGGGCTGGGGAGCGGCCACAGGGGATTCGCAGGCACAGGGAAGGTGGCAGCCCGGGGAGGCTAATTGCGTATAAATGCGAGAGAATTATTAGCGATGCTGAAAGCGTAGACGTATTTGGAGACCTGGACAGGGGACGGGTCGTACGAATCCTTTCCGATAATGTAGTGGCCGTGTTGTATGTGAATCACCAAGGGGGAGACTAAGTCCCAGGTGCTCAACGCTATAGTCGGTAGTCTGGTACAATGTAGACGTTAGCTGGAGTGTGTGGTACAGGCGGCCTTTGTGCCGGGGAAGCTAACTGTGACAGCGGATGGTCCGTCTCAAAATTTCTGGGACTTCCGATTGTGTACTGCAGCGTTTTGGAAGATTTGTAGGTGGTTTGGTACGCCAGACGTGGATGTGTTCGCTTCGAAGGCTACGGCCCAATTGCAGCGATTTGGGTCGTGGCGGCGCTGCGCAGGGGCAGAGTGTGTGGATGCTTTCAGTGTAAACTGGGGGCCGTTCTTTCTGTACCTTTTTTTCCCGTGTCCTTTAATCGGACGTTGCGTGGATAAACTCGTTGTGGATCGAGTGAAGTGGGCGGTACTGGTGACGCCGGACTTGTGGTGTGCTGCCTGGTTCTTCCGACTTTTAGTCTGGGCCAAGGAGGAACCGTATCCCTTGAGGGGCACAGGGGCCCTCCACTGGGATCCTTACTTGGACGCCGAAGTGGCGGATGAGTGGGGTCCCTCGGTGGTCTAGGGTGTAGGTACAGGTTGATTACCAAGTGGGACTTCGGAGCGATTCCGAGTTCTGTGCACTGCTTACTAATCTATCCCATTATTGTAACACAGTGAGGAGGATTCTGCGATAGAGAAATGAAGATTCTCCCAGAGAACTTGTTCTAGCCTGGAGAATCTAAGTTCTCTGAGTCGAATTCGACGAAACTGTGTTACAAACACGGCCCTCCCGCCTCCCTGCACGGAATCGAGCATTCACAGCAAGGAAAGAGTGGATGGACTTGAGCAGGGTAGGGGGAACTTGGATAGAGACGGAAGTGACGTAATTTTTGCGTAAATGACTGCATTAATGAGCTAAAAAAGCGCCATAGGCATATGGGAAGATCCCATTATTGTAACACAGTTTCGTCGGATTCCACTCAGAGAACTTAGATTCTCCAGGCGAGAACAAGTTCTCTGAGAGAATCTTCATATTTCCCTCTCTTGAATGTGACCGAGATGGCACCTATGCGTTGTATCGTTCCGGAGATATGATCGTTTGAAGCAAGGTCTATTTTCAGCAAACAAACGAAATTTTCATGTTGAATTTGGCGGTGATGCCAACAATAACATCGATTAAGGTAATACGTAGATGATATTGAATTTTACTAATTGAAATTAACCGAAAATATATGTTCGAAAATACCTAATTCAAATGGAATTACACCTCCGATGTATGTAATTGGATTTTTTTAAACAGTTTGTAGAACTGAGCGAACGATATAGCATCATTCGGGCTTTTTGCAACGGATTTCCAACGACTATATATCATCGCTTAGAATTAAAAGGTTGAATGTCTTCATTTCTTTCTCCATAATTTTTCTCCATTCTTTAGCTTGGGGCGACATGACGGCTTCTTCATAATTTGAAGGTATGTGCACTTCTCTGCGAAAGGCTTCAGGATGTAATTCCTGTTCGACTGTGTCTTCAAATAGATCCTCATCATTGTCTGATGGCTCACGGTCCACTGTACTCTTCTTCTTTGAAGTGCTAGTGTATATAGGGTTGTTCATCCAAGTTGGCAGGCTTTCAGCTGCTGTTCTTGACAGTGATCCTTGGATTTGACATCATCACCTTTAGCGAGCTATCCATTCTTCGTACAAAAATCGAAACTATTTATATCAAACGATATTTATTTCTTTACAAAAAATTTATTTACATCGTTAATTGAACGTTGTCTTGGACCTCCTTGGTAACGATAATAAATATTGAATCTTTCAGCTGATAGAAGGTGCAGAGCGTGCAAGGGTATCCCGGTACCTCTTCAGGCGGCCTGGGCTGGCCCTCAAACACTGTCCTTCCTCAACTTCTATCGAAGAGGCCGTGGTGTGGTGGTCAAGACGGGTGGCGTAGAATTACACTGCTGGAGCTCAGATGAGACTCGGTAAATAATAATAGGCAACGTTAGGTCTCTGCAGGATTTATTTCTGTGAATAGGGGAAGGGCCTTCTTTACTGTCCGCTGTCCTTTACATCATCTGATTAGCAAAGACTGGAACCGTTTCCACGCTTTTATCATTCAGGGTCCTTCATAGGAGGCGTAACTAGGCAAATTGTCGCAAGTGTAGGTAAGCCCCTTTAAGTGTGGCAAATCGACCATGGAATAGCTGAAGGCAAATCCACAGCTAAAATACTTGCGTGTTAGAGTGGACAAATTAGCTTAGAGGCTCTCGAAGAGGGCTAACTCCATCTTCCATTCCATCAGGGCCTCAGGAAAAAATGGCGGCGTTAACGGCCATTTTGCTTTAAATCAGGAGGCTATCAACAAGCCGTCTCTCTTGAGTGGCAGCAGTGAAAGGAAAAAAAGGGTCTGACAACATATGCGGGAGGCGGACCGATCATTATTACGGTAGGACAGCGGTAACAATAGTAAGGCTGTACATATGATAGGGAGATGTACATTGTTATATTGCATCAGAGTCGGACAGTGTGAAAGCAAGCAATAGCGAAAGTTTACAAAGGGTAGGGGGGAACGGTATTGTTACAGCCGGTCAACAATAGAACAGACTACACGGAGCAACAATTAAGACTTTACTTGACGGGGAATAACTAGGGTTGTTCTTGATACAAGCAGATAATTGCGTATTTCACGACAAAAATGTCTAGAAGCAAGAGGAAGGGAAAAAGGGTGTTTTTAGGGGAGGGGAAGGAGTTCGGTAGGATACCTTTCCTCACCAGCTTCGATCCCTGTTTGATGGATGGCTACTTCCAGTTTCCATCCTGGAGTTGGTTGTCTACTGGTTGAGCTTCGGGATTCTTCTTCAATGGCGAATTCCACAAATTCTTCTTTCATCACATTCCTTAATGCATCAGTGCCGATTCGGTTCTCGTCGAAACGTACATACTGTGTTTCACGGATCTTCATACCTTCATCAGAACACTAAATCCTGTATCCTCTTGTATGAAATACAAATCCAACTTGTATGCCTAATCTTGCTCTAGCTGGTAACTTGGTACTGGGCTATCTTTCATCGTGAATGAAATACGATCTATTGCGTTTCATATAGCTTGCAATTGGTTGTTAACTAAAATGCAAGCCATCCGGTGTGTCACCATTAATACCGGAATGTGCAACTCTATTCTTCACATGAGCTGTGTTAAGATCAAGCTCGGCCACCATTCTCCTGATAACTTGGCTGATATCAGTAGGGTTCGGACTGGGTGCAACAATGTCCGGTTGAGTCGCTCAGCTACTCCATTCATTTTGGGGCTGTAGACATTGGTCCTTTCTGCCTTGACGCCTAGATGTGTTAATTATTCCTTGAAATAACTGTCGCAAAATTCCATTCCATTGTCAGTACGGAATCCCCTAAATTTAAATCTTAGGATAAGCAAAAACTATTTTTATGTTTCAAACTACATATTTCCGAAGCAGATTTAGTTTCATTTTCGCAATTTAATTTAATAAAGTAAGTCTACTTTCTTTACAGGAAAGACTTTGGTGTAGAAACTCTTCTCACAAAATGGAAAGCACAGGATCTTGTACCCCAAGTTAACTTCTTGTACTCGGAACCCATTATTAGTCTTCAGTGTGCATTGTTGCAACAAAATTGTTCCTCAGTTCCACAGATGAGAAGCTTAGTTGAACGTTTGGACTTGAAGACCAAGTTTGCAATGAAAGCGGGCTATTTACAGGTAATTAATGACACTATACAGCTAGGTCACAAGGGTCTTCAAACTAATAATCCAATAATGGGTTTCGTGGAAAATGTCGACAGGGAAGGTTGTTGGTGGGGGCCTGGAAAAATAACTGGTATGAATTTTCAAGGAAAGTTTTCCATTGATTAGAGGGAACGTAGAACATTAAAATACCCTTGATAAGCTTATAATACAACGTCAGTTGCTTTTTCAGGCTTCTAAGCTGCCAGACGTTCTTTATAACTATTCTCATAAATTGCAAATAATTAAGAAACACAAAATAACCCTAGCAGTAGTAATGGGTCAAATAAATGTTTCGTTTTATTTGTACTGCAATCTGCTACGATGGACATTACCATATTTTTAATTAAATTGCTTTAATCCAGTTGTATTAACATGGAAACATTTGCTGAAAATAGCAATACCTATTGTATTTCTATCAATATTATGAAATTATCCAATTTAATCCGTTCTATGTTGTTGACAGATTGCTGCTGCTGCTGTCAATACTACCAAAGAGTTAAAGCATCTCATTGCGCCACAGAGTTGGTTTTGTCATTTGCAAGAAGCTAAAATGTTTTGGAAACAGGACGAATCTCAAATAGCCATGCATTTGATGCGCAAATTATTAAATGAATTAAAAGCGGTAAGTTGCCAGTATTCTGCCATCACCAAATGGAAAGAGGCAGGCAATGGTATTAATTATCAATGCACAAAGTGTACATTTCAAGCGTTTCATCAGTCGGTGATAAACATTATACAACAATGTAGTGCAAAGGTGGTAGTTCCTTGCGAGTCTCTGGAAGTTGCATTCTCCAACTATTCTTGATAGTATTTTATTTTTTTCCCCAGGCATACCAAGAATCATCACCTGCTGCTGCCTCTGTTTACTCTCACGCACTCGGCGTTTATAGTAATTGGCTAATAGAAGCACGTTCGGAAAACCCAAATGTTGTTCTTAGCCATTTGGCTACTGTAAGTTGATTTTCTATTGTTACAAATTAGGCTTGACATTTTTTTTTTGAACTAAACTCTACCATAGTAGGGCAGCTTAGCACGATAATCGTGCACTTTGTGGTACAAATATATAATCGGCATGAATGACGGTATTAATATACAAAACAAGATGAGCTATGGAACCACACTGAATTTCATACGATGACAACATAAATTCAAAATACCCGCCAGAAAAAACTGTTTTCACTGCTATCCTAAAATACTAACTTTAATTTTATCTTTAAATCGTTTATTTAAATGTTCAACGTTCTAAAGCTTGATTTCCATTATCTTCGCTCATTCTCAAACACAAAATACCGGTCGGTATTAGCAAATTTTGAAGGGGATGGAAAATTAAGTTAGGGCGACGTTAGTGGGAGTGTATAGCGGCCGGGTTAGTGGCGAGTGCACAATGGCCCAAGTGTGCCTGGAGGGTGTCTACTTCGGTGGCGTTCTCCGTGGATCATACTTTTGGTGCGGGTGTAGTCTACCCCGATAGCGAAACCCGCGCCACACATGTGCTGGTCATTTAAATCCCCGAGTGTCTTCAGTTTTCACTGCGCCAAGCCGTGCATGATGGTGAGCTATTAGATGGTGATGTGCATGCTGGGGATGCTGGGCAGGGATTGCCGCTCGGTCCAATTACCGGACCGCCATATACTAGTGAATTATGTGGACAGTGGGGCCGCTGTGGTCCTTGGTGGAAGTGGATGTCCAGTTTTCTCATTGCACGGTGGTGACGTATAAGAAAGTGTGTTGCCAGTGCGTCACTCGGGTCTTGTGCACAGTGTTCGCCCTTGCCGCACTGTGTCTGTGCTTTGCCATGTGAGTACTTCCCCGCTTTGGTTCTTCCCGGCTTCGGTACTCCCTACTTCGCCATGTTAGTGTTTCGCCGGTTCGCCATGTAGTGACTTTTGTTGGTTGCACACATAGCCTAAGTGTAAATGTAGATGGTTCTTCTCAGCTAAGAGAATTAATTTATTTATATTAATCCATATTGTTTAATATAAGCCTGAAACTAAAATGTACTTTCCCAGTTCAGGAAAGAGTGTTTGAAAGCCTGGTCGGCAATTATGCATTGTGCATGCCTGTGGAATAAAATACCGGTGTTTCGAGTGCTTTAGCCTGGCGGGGAAAAACGGAAGAAGGCACTTCCGGTTTAGGATGAAGCTAACGCTCACTCGCGTACCTGTGTTCATGCTGGCAACATGGCCTGCAAACTGCAGTCATGTGAAACTTTAAAGCCATGTTTTGTTTATTTAAACTTATTACTTAGACTTATTGAAATGTCACTGTTAAATAAACAGTTGAACTGTAAATATTTTTTCTGGAACTTCTTTTGCACAAAGCACAGTAGGCCTAATTGTAATTTGTAGGACTAGGAATTCGCTGGAGTAACGTGACCAATTTCCTACAACTCTGCCCCTTCGCCAGGTGTCTCCCTCATCGTGTCACCACATTACCACTTCGCCACTACGAATTGTGTCTGCTTCTCAATGCGTTGGGATCGTGGTTCGCTGTTTCGCCATGTTGCCACTTTGCCTCTCTGCAGCATCACCTGCTCGCCGCTTCGCTCTGTGGGGATCTCACCGATCAAGGGGGTTTGCACAGCTGTCTTCGCTCTTGCCACGAAGACGTCGGGGTGGGGATTCTGGTCACCAGGGGCTCTGATTATGGTGGTCGCTCAGGGAATGACGAGGATATTTATGGTGAGGGTCTTGGATTCATTCCTTGGAAGCAGTTCACCAATTCAATAGACTTTTATCTCAGGAACGTTCTACAAGTCGCAGCCCCCGCTGGTGGTCAAGGCGGTGAACCTTCCACAGACTACCTTTGCCAACTCGGATGCGATGAAGACCCCCCTCTTACCATCTACCCCAATCTCAGGTTTTGTTTCGCCAGGTCCTGGACTTGGCTGCTTTGACACGTAAGGATTGTGCAGAGATTTCGGTGGGCAATCCCTTGCCTGCTAAACGAAATCTATTCTTCGCTGCCACGGGTCTCGTGGTAGGGGCGAAGGTGCCTGGTATCGTACATTTCCTGAGGCCCAATTTGTCCACACGGTATTTTCCTAAGATGCCTCTTTGGCAGGCTGAAAACGATGAGGCGCATGTGCGTTGGTTCGTGCGTGCAGCGTCACATTCCGATTTAGCCTATTCAGCTTCGACGATGGCCATCCAGGCCAACCTAGCCGAACGATTGAGTCGCGAGATGATTTCGTTTTCCGAGACTGTCTACTCCTTCACAAAAGTGCAGCTTTGTTTCAAGCTGATGCATTCGACTGGGACCTCCACGCACTAATGAACATGGTATTTCGGTGTTGTGATGCCTACCTGGAATCGAATTCTGGGTTACCTGTGGACATTGTTGGTCGGTTGCACCTGCTTCCTGTTTATTCCTCCGCTAACCTCTTCAACGCTCAGCTGCTGGTCCTGGCACCGGAGTTGCATGATAAGGTTAAGGTCCAGGTTGCTCCAAAACCTTCGTTTCAGGTGGATGCTGCTTCAAGGCCTAACTTGCAGTTTTTTTGGTGGGTCCTTTCCCACTACCGGTTGGGTCTGAAAAAGAAGGGTTGAGGAGGGAGGGTAGGAAGTATTCGTCGGTCATCTCAGGGTGGTTCTGACAACTCCGCACCAATGTTACGAGGACGATGGACACTCACGAGGTCATGGAAATCAGAAGTTTCGTAGTGGTAATGGTCGCAGATCCCTCCGTCCTCGCTCCTGACTCTTTAAACGTATTGCCTGCTCCTGTTCACCGACGTGTAGGTGGAAGGCTCAGGCATCATGTCCCTGCTTGGAATACCACCACCACGGATGCCTTCATACTTTCGGTCATCACGTATGGTTACGTTCACCTGTTCCGGTCACTTTCATTTTTCTCGGGTCCACCACCTTGGCTCCTGAGCTGTCCAAACGACAAGTTGTTGACAGATAAAGTCGTGAAGCTTTTGGGCAAGGGGACGATTCGTCGGTCGCCAGAAGACTCAGGATTCTACAGTCCTGCGTGTGTTACCCCGAAGAGGAACAGCAGGGATGCGCATGATCTTCAACCTACGGCTTCTCAATTCGTTCTAGTTACTGAACATTTCGATATGGAAACGTTGACCTCTGTGCGCGAGTACCTGGTTCAAAATGAATTCATTCATAGAATCCATCGATCTGGAGAAGGTGTACCTTCATGTTCCCTTCACCCGTCCGTGTACCACCTCCTCCGGTTAGTTTCTGGTGGCCTGTTCGAAGTCATTTCCTTTTACTTTCAAGGCAGGTCCAAATTTCAACGACAGAATGGAAGCTGGACCCAGCAATATTCGTGCATTATTCCAGAGGGGACTGAAAAGTTTCAGGGTCCAATTTGAGCTCCTTATTTTTATTTGGAAAATAACAAAGTTTCATAAACAAAATAAAATTACATAAAAGATACAAAGTGCACTGTAGAAAGAAAGTTCACAGCAAATGAAGAGTACATAGTAGAACAAATGTGCTCCTGTGCTATTTATACAAATGCGCAAGCATAGTGAAAAGAAAACTCCTCTCCCCATGATAACTTTCAAATTGGGGAAGTGGATATACGAGATTACAAAACGTGCATATGAACTAGGACCAAATTACCTAGATGTGCCAAGTGAGGTGCTGGCTCACGAACTGAGAGGTCTGGTAGCTTCATGGGCACATAGCAGTGGAACATCACTCTGCGAAGTGGTAGCAGCAGGTTCCTGGAGCAATGAAAACCCCTTTGTTGCACACTACCTAAGAGAGATCAGTGCTTCTAAAGTTACAAAGTCAATAAAGGAATACATTGCTTCATGCAGTAAGACTGGACAATAAAACGGTCAACTACTTACAAAGAAAGAATGATACATCCAAAGAGGTCGGTATCATTCTTCATTAATGCCATAAAATGAAAATGTGTAGCAAACAGTGTTTATTGCTTATGCTTAGTGACACTTTACACGTGTTCAAAACTAGAAAGTTTTATGTAAAGTTTAGCTGGAGTCTTGCTGACCCTCCACCTGTAGGACAAAGCCCGCACAAGCTTAAGATTAGTATATTTCAGATACGTAGTAAGAAATGAAAATTTTAACGAAGCTTAAAATTAGTTTTTACTATCCCGCAGTAGAATCCACCCTACCTTCCCGCTGTCGTAGAACCTGGGGGTTTGAAACATACAGGTTAAAAGCGATGTGTTGAGAACGAGGCTCTGCTAGTAGTATTAATGGGCTATGAGCACAGAGTTCCAATGGGTGATTACCAAAACGAGTCTAAATAAAATTGTTGATGGAATTTAAGGGCTTAAAATTTATTTCGGGCATAAATTAGCCAAAATAAGCGATTTTAGCGCATACTGCAAGTAGTGATTTTAAAATAGTCAAAACTAATTTTAAGCTTCGTTAAAGTTTTTGTCTTTGTTTTTACAGTATAATCAGATTGCACTTTAGATAGTTACGACAAAGTATGTTACGGGTATGGGACTAACTTTATACTGTATATATTTTGCAGGCTATTGAAGTGTGTTCTGGCTTGGACAGTTCTACAGATTTAATGGATGCCAGTTTAGCTGCCGGGCGTTTCGCAGATTCTCATTACCAAAGAATTAAAAACTACAAAAAGTCAGAAATGTTTGAAGCAAAACAAGAGTTGATACAGAAATCTCGAAGAGAGGCATACATGCTCAAAGCGCAAGGAAACCTAAGTCATGAGTAAGAATAATTTAATGGCATCCTTTTAGTAGTATTTTCATGCTAGTATTTAGTAAGGCTGTGCAGGTAGCCAGCTAGTACCGGGACTGGCTGCAGGTACCACTGGTACTGGTATTGAACCGGCACCGGGATAACAAGTACCGGAAAAAGTACCGGCATCGGCTTGTTTTTACCAGAATCGGTATTTTCATACATTAATAATACGACATATTGTTCCCAACGCTACTAAAAATTAAGCAACTTTTAAGTAAATAATCTGCTAGGTTTTAATTTGGAGATGCGATCAAAATTAACTGCCTGTATTGCTAAATTTACCTCCATGAATGGTTAGGAGTAACGGACCCACTCTTTAATAAAATGTAGGCATCCATTTTCTCAAGGTCCAACACAAGGACATACAGCAGTTTTTTTCTAAAAGTGTTAGGTTTTTAACACCATTAAATTATTGACGTATCAACACATTCTGTATTGTTTATTAAGTTGTCGTTTGACATCGGAATTGGCACCGACTTGGTATTAGCATCAGCACATGACCCAGTACCGGTATCGGGATATCGGGAAAAGTGGCATTGGCACAGCCTTAGTACTTAGGCAACTTGTGTGTCTTCGTACATTGCAGCAGTAAAACACCATTATAACAATAGCTAACAGGTCTTTATATCCAGTTTATCATTACAAATTAATCCTGTTTTAACATGGTTTTTTTTAGTAGATTTTGTAAGTAAAAGTTGAATAAACATATTTTACCTTGCAGTGCTACACTGCTTTGCCTACAGCAGTTCAAGTCTTCCCTGCCTTTTTTTGGGGGCCAATTTCATCTTTTTGTTAAATGCATTTTGCTTGTTGTTATGTAGCTAGTTGAACTCGTTGACAAGACCTTGTCATTACGAAGGAAGCACCGAATGCTGACGGCGCCTCTTACAAAGTTATGTCTTTGCGGCCAGTCATCTGGTTTGTAGGGATCGGTTGATAGGACTTTTTACCGATCCGATCTTATCCGATACCGATACCGATAATAATAAAAAAAAAAACACCACTGAAAGTTTAATTTCCGTACAAA
Organism: Lithobius niger; assembly: GCA_023313725.1. Lineage (NCBI taxonomy): Eukaryota > Metazoa > Arthropoda > Chilopoda > Lithobiomorpha > Lithobiidae > Lithobius > Lithobius niger. The sequence goes on along the minus strand of JAHWFP010068936.1, from coordinate 48,347 downwards.
TGCCATTCAGTTTCTTGTTTTGGGTTCCAACAACTGAGATTATCCAAGACGTTCTGTGCAGCAATGACAGTATTTTTACTCTTATTCCTACTTATGGCTTCAGTACATTCATCTTCTCAGTCAGATTTTTAGTTGGTCGCTGTAAAACTTAAGAGCGTCGGAACTATCGTGGTACATTTTCATTACAAACTGAGCAAATGGCTTTGCTTTTTTCACTTGGTTGTTACTTTTGCCGCGCTAGGTATCACGTTTTGCCGGGAAGACGGTTTTGTTTCTTGCCGTAACGAATACCTATATCGGTAGCCTTACAGAGGTCCGATATGGCAAAAAAAACGATATATACTGATTATACTGATATCAATATTGGACTATCTCTACTGGTTTGATATTTGTAACCGATGACTCATTAGTCAGCTTGTCTAGCCAAACTGTACAGTTTCATAACATCAGGGTACATCTTAATGCAGTGGACTATGAAGTGCAAGGTAATATGTGGTTTCACGTTGTAAAGGCTATAGTTTTAAAAAACGTCTGCAGCGTTATAAACGGTTTAATGATGTAAGTGAGTGACATAACAAGGTTTTAGTGTATTGAAATTCATAAGTCTCCTTCATGGTTCACTCCTTAACTCTGTTGCAAATTAGGATCCCTTCCCAGCCACGACAACTTGGTCTGGTGGCAGCAATAGCTGAGCCTTGTTACATAGGCGGTGTTCACCCTAGAAGGCTAAAAAAAAGTGAGGCGGATGTGCAATTCCGGCTTAACTTCATGTTATGCTCTTTGGTTTTTAAGGGGCTGTGCTAACATTTGGTATGATAGATACCGACTTAGTGTTCCTCACCGGCCACTGCCCAACTGAAGAGGTTTCGGCATGGAGGAATTGCCCAGGGGCAGAGTTTGTTGATACTGTTAGAGTAGTCTGGTCGAATATATTCCTATATTTGCTTCCTTGTGGGCCATGGTGGGTCAGATGTGCAATGTCACATCAACGTCCTGGAACTTGGAGCATTGCAGTACAAGCATGGAAACACTTACTCCAAGGAAAAGTCCTCACAGTGACGACCGAAACACCACAGCGGTCTCCTACGAGAAGAGAGGAGGAGGTTGAAGAACACAGTTTTTACGCTTATTTTCACATAATCAACGTATCCTCGCAACTTGTCGACGATTAGCAGTTCCTGGAAATGAAAATACACAGGCGATCGTCTTCTTCAGGCTCACTACCTCGACTCAAAACACCTTGCAACGACCGTTTGTCTGCTAGAAATTTGAAGCGTGAGCATGGCCTCCGGTATTTGTTGGTTGGTTGCTCATTTTTCTCTCAGTAACTGATTGAGTTTGCCATGCATTAGAAAGCTGATTCCTGGGTTTGAGGGTCCCTGGATATTCAGTAGCACAGCCTTCTCTCGGTTGTGGTGTTTAATAGCCAGAGATTCATGGCTTCTCAGATGATTATCACATCTTGAATTGGAGGCCACGCTCGTGCTTCAAATTTCTAGCAGACAAACGGTCGTTGCAAGGTGTTTTGAGACGGAAGTAGTAAACCTGAAGTAGACGATCGCCTGTGTATTTTCATCTCCAGGAACTGTTGATCTTCGAAAACTAGCGAAGATATGTTGTAATATCTTCATTTTGTAAAAATAAACGTAAAAACTGTGATTTCTTCAACGTTGTAATGAATTTTCAAAGTAAACGGTGTGACGTTTTCAGTGGAGGATGTACATACTCGTCTTCGATGGTGGAAAAAATTTCGAAACTCTTCCAAGCCTGCAAAGAAAACAAAATTCTCCTTCAACCCAGACATGTAGCAGGGAAGCTGAATGCGTTGGCAGACGCACTTTCAAGAGGGGACCAAATTTCAATGACTGAATAGAAGCTGGACCCAGCAATATGTCATGCACTATTTCAACAATGGGGAACACCAATGGATCTTTTCGTAACCCGCTTCAATCACCAGTTACCGATATTCATACCCCCTTGTCCAGACGAGAGGGCTTGGGCGACAGATGCCCTGACAACATCATGGGAAGGGACTTAGGCTTACGCATTTCCTCCATCCTCCCTGCTTCACTCAACACTCAAAAAGATCAAGAAGTCTCGGGGAAACTTCATCCTTATAGTGCCTCTGTGGCCAGCTGCTCCTTAGTTCATAGACCTCATGGGATGAAGAAGGAAGACCCCATTCCACTTCCATTTACGAAGTTTTCCTCACCCAGCACAACAGGAGGATTATCTACCCAACACCAGAAGTCCTTCATCTTTACGAGTGGAAGTTGTAACATTTATTCTGAAGAAGGAAGGCTTTGCATCCCCTCGAGTCATTCATGGCCACAAAATGGAGGAAAAATGGCCGTTTTGGTGTGAATCACGAAAGTTAGATCCAACTAACCCATCAGAATCCTCTTTAGCATCCTTTTTCGAAGAACTGTTCCAAAAAGGTCTCAAGACTCGTGCTGGCATTTGAAAATGAAAGACCAAAGACTAAGCAACTCTTTCCCAAGATGGACTTTGTCAATGGTTCTGACGAGCCGTAAAAATCCTCCATACGAGCCACTCCACAAGGCTTTACTCCTACATCTTTCACAGAAGACTTCCAGGTGGCTCTAGCGTCCGCAGCCAGACAGAGTGAGCTGGCAGCCTTCTCAAGAGAAGACGAGCATGTCAGATTCTCAAAAGAGTTTTCCCGACTGAGTTCCAAGCGAAAAACATGAAACCCGATTTTGCTCCTAGGCCTATTATCATCAGAGCTTTAGGGTCAATCGTGGATCCAGAGGGGTTGGTAAAAGCTCAATATCCAATAAGGGCACTCTGCCACTACTTGGAAAGAACTGATGTTCCAAAATCCAAGAAGAAAACTGCAAAAATTGAAGTGTCTCCAACAGCACACTTTCCTTCAAGTCGAAGCAAATGGAGAACTCAATTCAATCCCTATGACTCCATTCGAATTAGGGAAATGGATATGTGAAGTAATAAAAAGAATTTACGACTTAGACCCAACCACGTGGATTTAACGTCTGAGGTTTTTTTTTTTGGTCACAGCAGTGAAGTGAGCTTTCTGTCTTTCCGCACAGCAAAGATTGTCTTATCTGCGCTTTGCCAAAGACTAAGGTCAGGTTGGTTAAGTGATTGACAAGGCATGGAAGTGACATTGTTTAAAAAAACTTACTACACAATGCCATAACAATGAACAACAACAAGCTTGTCCAATTAAATTTTCGGTGGATTAAGGACGGCGTCCACCTTTTTCAGAAGTTTCAGTACCAAACGATACGTCCGTCACGTAGTGTCATTTGCTATGTAACGGACGTATCGTACCTTGGTACTGAAACTTCTGAAGAAGGTGAACGCAGTCCTTCATCCACCGAAAATTTAAGTGGGCAAGTTTGTTGTTGTTCATTGTAGTAGCATTGTGTATTAAGTTTTTTTTTTTAAACAATGTCGTTAACACGCCACTAGGCAAGTGCGATACTCAAATTAGGTGAAAATGCGATAACTTCGCCAATTTTTGACTGATTTTGACGCTCAAATATACCAAATTCATCGTCTCGACGAGAGCTTTTCAGTGGTGCAAATTAGATTAGAAGCCACTAACGAGTCATTTTAAAGTTGTATGCTAAAAACTGCAAAACTAGTTGTAGACGTTGACCCGCACAGTCCATTAAGCAGCATCTTAGTTATTATTACATAAGAAAGACACTTGGAAAATAAGTGTGTTAACCAAATACTCGAACTCGGCTCGATACTTGATTCTTTTGTTGCAAACTTGGCTGGGCTCGACTCGAATTAAAATTATTCTACTCGCACACCCCTATGCGCCACAGTAAATCCACGCACCGATTGTCGGTTTTCTCTGTATGGAAGTAACATTTCCAACGAGTGGTGAGATCTACGTTCAAAGTAGCACGAAATTTGTCAAGAGTGACAAAAGAGGTAGTTTCTGTACAAAAGTGCATAGTTCTTACGAAATATCTAAATATAGGTAAGAGTGTTGGGATAAGTAAAAGCTTATTTTAAAGGAAATTTTTTTTTCAGAGGAATTAGGGCCTATAATTTATTAGAAAAGCAAAGTAAATTAGACGAACAGGAATTACTAGCTATGGATCAAGACCAACAGACTTTTTTAGAGGAAGCATTAGTAAATTATCTCAGATGTTTGAAAGCTGGTGATGCCTGCGATCTTCGTGTTTTTCGATTGACATCATTATGGTTTCAAAACCCACATAATGGAAATGTCAATAAATTATTACAGGTGAGGTGTTTACTTAAAAAAAAACTGTAGGCAAATCTGAGCTGGAGGACTTAAATTTGTGATTTTATTTGTTTTTTATAGCAATCATTAAATATCAAGACTCACAAATTTTTGCCTGTGATGTATCAGTCTGCTGCTCGGATGAGTACAGATAACAGCCCTTTCCAGGTTACATTAACAAGGGTAAGTATTAACCTGTAATACTTTGTACGGTATTTATATTCTTGAGTAAAATGTGGAAACTTGTGTTTTATACTTAAATTTGTTTCATATTAAAAACTGTGTGCCATACCTGAAACCTTTTCCATAAAGATGGCAGCCTCCAATCTTCACTACGATTCCGGCGTACGAGCGATCGATCGATCTTACTTAAATTCAGCTCAAGTAAATTTTAATAATACATCAGCTGTGACATTGCCTTCTTAAACCCAAGAATCCATATAAACCTCTGTGCTACTCAGCTTACCTTTTTTCCCAAAACAATCGGGCCTGATTCCCGGCGTAAATGCTTCACTTTGAAAAAAACGAACCATCTTACTTTGAATGTTCGAAAAATGTCAGAAGACAACTCACGCTCAGGATTTGTTTCTTTTTAATTTGAGCGTGAGTTGTCTTCTGAAATGCTTCACTTTATCCAGTGTGTCACTTACGAGAAAGACAGATAAGAGATAATGCATTAACCTAGTAGTTATTGAATTGTATTTTTTAAGGAAATAGTCTTGTTCTGTTGGCTCGTTTCATGTCATTAACTACATATTTCTTACTACCTGCAAATACTTATTCAGTAATTATGCTTAAAATCATCATTTTACGCTATCACTGCTCATTTAGGCTGGGGCTGGGTCTGGGTTTGGCTTGCCCGGCTTTGGATCGACCGTGGTCATTTTTCTGCCAAGAAAAGTTGATAACTCTGCTTCCCAACTCGAAAACAAAGGCAGCGATGCCAAACACGTCCTTCCCTAACAACGTGCTCAAAATGTGATGGGACCAAACAAGATGGCGGCCTCCTAGTTAGGAGTAGCAGCGCCCCTGGCGGGAGAGGAGAGAAAGTTTGGATTCAAGCTAAAAAAAAAAAAGGGAGTTTTTTAGTTGATAAATGAGCAGTGATAGCGTAAAATGATGATTTTAAGCATAATTACTGAAGTAAGTATTTAGGTTAGTAAAAACTAATTTTACCCTTTAAAATTAGCATTTTTTTAAATTTGTAAATTGTGTTCGATACAAGTGAGAGCAATTTAAATCTATTCTGTAACGAGGTGACGCTGAAAGAAGGATAGTGATGGTCATTAGAAAGCAGTGACACTACTATTAGTTCATCAATCGTTCTAACTTCTTACTGTGTAATGGAAAATAAAAGTTTCTCAGTCTGGATTGTGGGAGGCCAAGTAAGTAGTGATTAATTGAAACATGAAGCATGATTGGCCAATTGTTTGGTCATTTCGATGGAATATGTAAAGTTTCGTATCGGCAGCTTCATATTCGCAAAATGTGATTTTCGAAGCGAGTGACATTCCAGGTCAAGAAATATTTGTTTTTACCCGTTTTTAGTTTTAGCATGGAAAGATCTTGGATGCAAGTTCCATTCTTAAATGAATAGAGATGCAAACCTATTTACGTTGCCTTTTGGCCTTTGTGAGTGGCGAATTGAACCCCCACGACCTTTGAAACCAAAGACCGAGGTCATACCGTTCCATTCGTAGCATAATGATGCTAGCTTTTTTTTTCGTAGTTGATTGAGCAAGTATCGTCAGACCATCCGCACCATACATTGCATATAATTCTTGCACTGTGTAATGCAACAGCGGATAACAGAGTGGTGCAACAGCAACAGAAGTCTTCTCGTCGAAGTAAAACTCCAGGCCCCTCAGAAGTGGAAGAGGAGGTAATGATAAAACCACCTAGATGAGACAAATTTTTTTTCCTGAACTAATTCCAAAAGTGTAGTAATTTGGGAATTTAATTTTAAAGGAGCGAATAACTGCAGCAAAAAATATCTGGAATAGTCTTCTTGGCAAGCCACATTTGAAAGAGCTCATGGAAAAAATGAATAAATTATGCACAGCGTACATCAGTCTGTCCAATGTTGTGGATGCCAAGGGAACAGCCCCTAATGGTAAATATAAAGAGCAAGTAGCGTATTACTTCTTTCATGACCACTGACTGACCTCTTCAACTTAACGTAAACATTAGAAATTATTTATTCAATACTTAATGCTTGAATTGTCAGTTGTTAATTTAAAAACTGATGGGTGACACAGATTACGTGGTGCCCCACAGTTCACCAGGGTTGACTGCTGCTTCCTCAACAGTGTTATCAATAAATTGTAGTGAATGACAGGATGAATTTTATTGGCTTATCTGCGATGAAGCGTAGGCAGTTCTCATAGATTTATTTAATCAATGTTACCCTAAATTGTTTTACACTCCCAAAACTGTGCAAAATCAGTAGACTAAAGACAATGCAACAAGCGACAATAAAGAACATTATTCAGTTCTCAAGTATGTGTAAAATATTTGTACGAGTTAACCATTTTTATTTTCCCATCTTTTTTGGAAAGTTGGTTTTCCCGTAATTTTGCCAATATTTTAAAAATTATTACGTGCATGAAGAAGATAGTCGGCTAGGTTTTTGCATCCGCAGTAGAATTGACTATCGAAAATTCGCTAAGAGTTGTTATTATTATTGTAATTTTGGAATGAGCGTATTTTTCCTCCGTAAGTAAATGAAGACTACAGCTGGGTTCTTGGTGTATAGCAATCCTTTGCAGCCCTTTGTATTAAGGTTTAAATGCTTGTTGAACAGAGGGAAGCCAAAATCTTTGGTAACAATGATCAAATATAACAATTAAGGATTAAGGTATTATGTTCAATTCAGTGCTATGGAACGTAACAATACCGCAAATCTTAATTGTTGTATTTGAACACTGATGACAAACCAGACTTTATGCTTTCCTCTGTACATTAAAAACCCAAAGTCACTTCAGAAAATAATACAATAAAAAGCCTGATAACCGTGTCACTTCTGGAAGAGGTAAATGTCTAAGAAAAAAACTTTTTTTTTTTTTTATTGTGGCTTATAGTTTGTTGATTTTGTTAATTGTCATTTTATTTTACAAAAATCATAAACTGTAATTTCGATTCAGTAGAGATTGAGAAATGGGCACACGTATACACAGCTTTTGCCCTCTAGGCTTATTTGCCTGTCACTTGGTCTCTTCTTTTTGTCTTTTTGCTAGTGTTTTTTATGCTTATTTTTTAGATCTTCTTTTAATCGTCCTTGTATGTTCAGATAAAATATAAATAAACTTATCCCTCCTTTGTGTGGTTCTTTGCTTGGATTTTGAAAAATGCTGCTCGCACTTTTTTTTTGTCCGTAACCAAAGAATGGGACATGTATTTCTTCAACTATCCCACTAGTAAGTTTTAACACAATTCAAACTCAAGGCTGTGCCACTCGTGTGCTGTTATCAGAACCCACTTGATTTCCTACGACATCCTATTCATAATTCTCAAAGCATGCAAATTTGAGTCGCTTTATTGAGTTGGATGGCATTTTACTAGGTTTACGTCAATTTTTTTTTTCTGCCAAGCCTTGCCCCAGCCTATGAAGCCGAAAAAGGCTGGTATACTGAGCACCCTTGCCAAGCTGATTAGTGCTACTGTATCAAGCAGTACTGAGTGTAGCAAATCTACTACCTGTTTACATCGTGATCCCAAAAAAACAGTGTAAGTCCGAATATTTTAAAACAAAAAACAAAAAATAGGAGCTAATGTTTTTCGGATTTAAAACAGGATTTTGGATCTAGAAACTTTAGACTTAGAAAAAAGTTTGTACTTGCACAAAAATGTTTTTGTGTAAACTGTTTCTTACTATCTGAAAAATACTTACTTCAGTAATATACACTAAAATCGCTTTTATGCTACTTTGCCCAAAACAAACAATAATGAATTGTTTTAAAAGTATTTATCATAATTTAGTAACAGTTGCTCCCGCCAGTGGCGCAGCTCTGTGATGTCACAATATTAACACGTGCAAGCGGCAATGACATATCTTATCCCCCAACAAATTGCCCTGCCCTGCTGTTGTCTACAAACGATTGTAATGTCATGAACGTTGCCATGTGCAACTGTAGAGATTTGAACTTTAAAACCCAACGAGCTTCTCTGCTATCTGAATGCTCACAGTGTCGACTTCTTATTGCCTGAACTTGGCTTAATCCCACCATACTAGACAAAGAATTAGTTCATGATGGATACCAGATTGTCCGACTCGACAGACTATGTGCCATTCATGGAGGGGTGGCTGTTCTGCTCCAGTGGAGGCCAAAACCCTCCCTAATCCACCACCTAATTATTTATTGGCGCTATCCTCTAATTCTTCTTTGGAATTGCGTTTGAAACCATTATTATCAGTTTTTCTGTGATGTGTTGTGATGTATTTTGGATGTATTGTCAGTCTTTCTTTTCGAGTCGCAGCGATCCTGTTCGGCTTGGACACAGCCTCCTACGGGTTCACTTGTTTGTAGAACCTGGATTAGCCCCTCCCCCCCCCATCCTCACGGCGTCATGATAAACTAGCCTCTCCCACAAGTCCATCTTTTCACGGACGCATCCCAATCAGGATGGGGAGCCCACGTCGACAACCCAACCATCTCCGGCAACTGGCCAACTGGAACGACGTTCCACATCAATCACCTGGAACTATTGGCAGTCCTTCTCGGACTTCAACATTTTCTAGACCACGTGACAGGACAAACAGTACAAGTCCACATTGACAACACCACTGATGTTGCTTACCTCCGGGAAGGGAGGCGAAACGCACTCCTATCCCTCCATCAAGTCACCTCTCAGATTTTATAACTGTGCATTCAACTTTGTGTCTGCCTTCTCCCACTCCACATTACGGGGTCACTAAACGTAATTGCCGATTCCCTCTCTCGTCTGGAACCACCCACCAGCGAATGGACGCTACATTCAACCATTTGCTCCATTCTGTTCCACCTTTGGGATCACCCAATGGTCGACCTCATCGCCACGAAGTTCAATTCCAGACTTCCCCTATTCGTCAGCCCCTTCCCGGATCCTCGTGCTTGGGTAGTGGACGCATTAACCTTGAATTGGGATCACCTCTACGCATACGCCTCCCCCCCCCCCCCCCAACCTCGTCTCCTCCCTCTTGTCCTACGTAAAATCGCCATCTCACACGAACAATTCCTCTTAATAGCACCGAATTGGCCTGTAGCAGCCTGGTTCCCACTGCTGCTCAGCCTCCTCATTGACTCTCCTCACCGCCCACCGACCTGTCCGGACCTCTTGTCCCAACACGGGGGAGCGGTCCTCCACCCGAACCACCAAGCATTACGACTTCATGGGTGGCTATCATCCAGCTCCTCCGAGCATCTGGCATTCTTGAGGACGAGGCCGCTCGCTTTGCATCACGAACCGTCCGATCCTTTACCAACACGATTTACGACATTCACTGGAAACGTTGGCTTCATTGGTGTATCATGGAACAGGTTTATACAATCTACCCCCTATGCAAGACCTTCTCCGGTTCCTTACAACTCTGTTCAACTGCAGTTTCAGGGGCTCCACAATCTTAGTGTACCGTTCCGCCCTGAATGCTGTCTTCAAAGCGGCTGGTAACACAAACCTCCTCACAGATTACAGAATTTCGTCCTTAATCCATTCCTTCCACCTAGACCAACCACGCGTTACTAGGCAATTTCCCGATTGGGACCTGTCCATCGTCCTTACTGCACTCATGGCTCTGCCCTACGAACCCATAAGCTCATCCAGACTCAGCCACCTTACAAGGAAAACGGTGTTTCTAGCAGCTCTAGCCGCCTGCCTCCGATGCAGCGAATTACAGGCCCTTTCTGCCACGGAAAAAGACTGCTTCTTCCTACCTGACTACGCTGGTGTAACACTAACTCCAAGAGCATCGTTCCGTGCTAAGACTAAGAAATCCGACGAACAAACTCGTCCTTCATCATTCCTTCCCTCTCTACCATCCTAGGAGACGAAGAGGAACGAGCTTTTTACCCGGTCCGGGCGATTCTTTTCTATCTAAAGGCCTCCAAACCTATATGCCGAGGACGCTCCCAATTATTTCTCCCTTTTAGTAACAAGGTCGGAACGACTTCGACACGCATTATTGCCACATGGGTTAAAAGTGTTATCATACAAGCTTACGAAGCATTTGACATCAACTGCATCTCTGAAGATATCAGAGTGCCCACTAACTTCGTGCAGTCTCCACGTCCTGGGCTCATTACAGAAACATTCCCATCACTGACATAATAAAAGCTGCCTCTTGGAGACATCCCACAGTCTTTACGTCCCACTATCTCAGGGATATGTCCCATCAAGTTGAGGGACTTTACCGTATCGGGCCATTCGTAGCTGCCCGACGTATACTTTGACTCCTTTAACACACTAGCTTTTCTGTGAAGGGAACCGGTCGCTACCTGAGGGAATTGATTCAAATGGCGCCCGCCGACTTGACAAAGTCTATGGGATTACTAAAAAAAAGGTAATGGATATTTTCAAGGCAACTAGAAACTCCAAAATACCAGTATTACCTTGTTGATTTTGGTTTCTATTGCCTGTTGAAAATATACATTACCTTGGTCCTGCCCTCCTCCCCTCTTGTCGCCATTAATTTGGGGCACAATAGAGGTTTGAAAAGGTGAGCATACCGCTCCACTTTTATATGCTGGAGGCTGCGCAGTAGGTAGCGAACCAGAAGGACATCTTTGATTTAATTTCTCTAGATTGAACAGCATTTTGAGAAGGAGAATGCTATAAAAAAGGTAATGTATATTTTCAATATGTAATAGAAACCAAAATCAACCAGGTAATACTGGTAGGTTTTACATTCGTAACATACTTGCCTTCAGTAGAACCCACCTGCCTACCCGCTGTCGCTGAACCCATTGGGTTTTAAGCGATAAGTGACGCCATGTCCGCTTGCAAGTGTTAGTATTGTGATAACACAGAGCAGTGCCACTGGCGGGAGCAATTGGTACTAAAGTTGTGATAAATAATTTTAAAACAATTCATTATTGTTTGTTTTAGGCATATTACTGAAGGTATGTACTTTAGGATAGTAAAAACTATTTTTAAGTAGTGTTAAAATTACGTCTTTTGAATCACCCCATCTTTCAACACAGAACTAGGCCTTTAGTTGGCACAGATGGAATTCAGTATGCTGACAGTAGCATTAACGTAAATGGTCGGCCTCTCCGAAGAATAGTTCTTCAGCAGAAAGTTTATTAGCCACAGAAGCGTATTGCTCAGTTAATTGGATCAAGTTGCTTGATATACCGAGCATTACTGGCGTGATTGCTTTGACTTGGTATAGCCTTTCATTTTATTAATGATACCATAAAACATATTTCTAATCATCCTTTGTTGTTTTTTTTAAGTTCCAATTCCAATTGGTAACAGGGAGCCACTGATGAAAAAGCTGCCTGACTTGTCCATTGTCCCAGATCTCACTCTAACCATTCCAGTTCATCCTTCTGGAAATTATTCTTCTGTTCCTGGCATAGCTCAAATTGAACTTGAATACCAGTTGTGTGGTGGAGTTAATTCGCCTAAAAGGCTAATCTGCATAGGAACTGATGGTATTAAAAGAACGCAATTATTGAAGGTAAATGTACGACTGTAAATTATTATCATAATTTAGGAGTCCGATAGCCACGGTGCAATTGCTTTCCTTCATAAGGCTAAAGCGCGAGTTATCACTTTCATCCAAGAATCAAGCTTAGTTAGTGGTTGTTTAAATATCGTTTATTTAATGCCGAAACCTATTAAACTTAAGGATTTCGTAGCTGTTCTGGCAGCATTGCACCTATCCCATGCATATGTTTAGCCACAGACCAAGGTGGTTGTGTGCTTCGCTGTGGTTGACAGAATATTTTGCAGTAATGCAAATATTTTGCTTGAAATAATTATTCAGCTAACCGCATTGACGATAACATTGCAGAAAAGGCCAAAGCTCAGTACTCTCAACACTGTGTGAAGCATCGAAGCATCTGTTAAAAGACAAGATTCAGGAATTTTTCATCAAATGAAAAGTGTTGAGGTTGGACTGGATGTATTATTTGCTAGCATTGTGAGTTGTGATGACTAGTATGCTGAACTATGGCATGTTATGAAATTGTGTCTGATCCTTTCACACGGTAATGCTTCGGTGGAGAGTGGGTTCTCGATAAACAGTCCAATCCTGATTGAGAACTTAATGGAAGAAACTATAGTGAATCAGCGTCGTGTCTGTGATGCAATATCAGATACAGGTGGTATAGAATCTATCACATAGATAGAATATTGCTGGCCAGTGTGCAGTCTTCACACAGACGTTACGAGGAGCATGTCAGTGAACTGAAACACAAGCTGAATAAAAAAGCCAAAGCTGTATCAGTAAAGAAACAAATAGATAACCAGATTAAGTCACTTGAAGACGACAGAAAGCGTATAAGAAAAAATACCCAATTGGAG
>JAHWFP010068936.1:0-30593 GCA_023313725.1 Lithobius niger | reverse complement strand
TTCCGACCAAATATCGCTCGCTTTCACACTGTGAAAGTGAGCGATATTTGGTCGGAAATATGTCCTCAGAATTTGATAGTTCTTTTCACAGTATTCGTAGTAAAGGTATTTTTAGACCACTTTTTCAATTGGTCGAGCCATTCCGCAGTTACGGGACTCCGAACGATCACTTTTATTGTTTTTCATTGTTTTAACATTGTAATTAGGGATCTATGCCAATCAGCAAACGCTAGGTCTATTCTTCGTACACGTATTGTGTCTTTACTAAACATTGGATTGTCAATGGGTAAAATGAAAGAATCCGGGTTTCAGCTAAACCAAACTTAAGCTACGTTGTTAATTATTGGCTCTGAGATTGGCAGTTAGAAACGATAGAATGGCGTATTTGTTGAGCTGAAGTGTTTCAAAGTGGGCAGCAACAATCACTGCACGCACACGCGTTCACAACTTTGCAAATGAAAAAAAAATTACTACCAACAATCCGCGCCAAAGTAGGCAACAAACATCACATCCATTGTCGAGGACGGAAACAATTGTAACAGGAAGCATCCTTACTACAAATTAGTTCATTAGTAATCGGCAATACTGAGTATTTATATGGAGTCATCATTCCAGCAAATTTAAAGCAGCATTAATTCGAGTTTCTATGTGCCATGAAAATGTCCATTACCTGATTTTTAGCATTCTCCTTCTTTTGCTGTGCAATCTAGAGATTAAAGTTCTTGGATCGTCCGGCGTCGCCACCCACTGCGCATGCACAGCCTCCGTTAAATAAACGCTGACAAAGTTCATTTCTTCATCTTTTCTTCTCTACGCTTCAACCTGACAGGTTATGCTTCACTGTACGCTCTTCATTTGGAACCCGTTCTCCACGGTCGCCCTATGCCTCGTGCCAAGGGTACTTCCCGGGGCCCTCTTCCACGGATGGGGTCCTCCTCCTCTCCTGCGATCGTCATCCCTGATGACCCACTTCTCCCTGAATTTTCGGCAGTCGCCACCTCCGGTTTCTGGTCGCCTCAAGTGGACTCCCAGTCGCCTACGGTACCCATTATTGGACCGTCACAATCCTCAACACCTCTACAACACTACGGTTCTCTGATTCCTTATCAGTCAACCCCGACTTCGGATCTCCGGTCACTTCAAGACGAACTTTACCGGGCCAAGGTAGTGTATTCCCGTCTGAAGCCGGTCAAGACCCATCGTGCCAGACGGAAGCGACCGGCCCTGCCGGCCGATGTTCCCATCGGCTTATCTTTACGGTCGTCTCGCAGATTGACCACCTCCCATTCCGTACCAGTTGAAGTCAACGACGAGCCTCTGTCACGAGAAAAGGTGCATGAACTTATGGATTCGGCACTTCGATCCTTCAGCCGTAAGCGACCGGTGTCTCCAGTGGCCCCTAACCCTAGCCGCTTTACGAACGACTGGGTAGCTTCAACCACTAAGAAGATTCGTTTGTCCACAGCTGACGTTGCCGGTTCCTCCCATCAGCAGGAACCTCCTTCCCATTCTCTGGTAACTGTGCCGCATCATCCATTGCCTTCACCGGAAACGGACGCTTCTGACTCGGTATACGGCAACCATCTACCGCCGCCGATCGATCTTTCCGACGTTCCTTCAAGACATGCTCACTTCGACCAACCTGTCGACCCTGATCCTTCCGAGATTCCTCTTTCAGATCTTTTGAAAGCCGTCGGAGACATCATACAGGACTGTTTCCCGTATAAACCTTCACCCCAGGCGACCAAGCCATGCAATAACCGCGGTCTCTCCACAGGACAAGGCTTCGGTCTCCGCGACCAGCTTCCTCATCAGAACCCGGTTCTCGGACAATCTGCTCACCCTGATATTGGGGAACGGTTCACTGTTAGAACTCGTCAAAGACCCGCCACCGCCTCGTGCTGGCCGCGAATCTTTCTTCTTCCGCCCCTACGGTGATGGGGCGGCCCACCCACGCAACTTCGATACCTACCCCCAGTCGGAATTCCTTACTGCGGACGTCAAGTTGGACTTAAGGTGCCTCCTTGTAGCTTCCCCTTCCTCCTGTGTCTGGGTCTATGAGCATCCTCCAAAGCTGATGTTTTGAACACAACCGCCAATGCTCTGTGACAAAAACTCTCCATTGATCCATACGTGGACGAAACCAAGGACATTGCATCTCTTGTCAGCCAAGTTTTTCGCAAAGCTTGCTTTGCTAACTTCCACTCCGTGAACTGGCTGACTCAGGCGCTCTTCAACTCAACGATCTTACTTCGCGAAATGGTGCTCAAGAGGTGCTCAACACAGTCCTTAACCTTCATGATTCCACTAGACATGTTCTCCGGAATCAACCGATTCATGAGACCGACACTCTTTTCGGGGGCTCAAACGGAACTTGCCGCTCACCGGGACATCACGCGAAAACCAAAGCCATACGAAGCTAAAGGCCTTCGATGACAGCGACCAGCAGGACCTCCGGTCGCCAACCAACCAAAAGACGACTACACCAGACTACCACGGCCGCCACAACTCCCCCAGACCGCGCCAACGGCCTAGGTCCTCTCGTTGACAATTACCCCCTGCCAGTTCCTGTCTTCGGTTCTTTCTCCTGGCCTGGCAAGAAATCATGACCAACAATGCGGTGCTCTCCTTAATTTCCCAAGGATGTCTCCCTTCTTTTTACCGGTCGCCTCCACTCCGGTCCCTTCCTTGGCTAGAAGCGGCACCACCAACGTACTTCCTTACCACCGAAATCACGGTTCTTTTAGCAAAGCATGCTATACGAGCTGCAGCAGTATTTTTCTTTGCCCGAAGAAGACAGGCGATCTTCATTTTATTTTCAACCTCTGACCGTTAAACCAATTTATCAAGAATCCTCAGTTTCAAATGGCAACCGTCGAAACCATACAACACTCACTTCTTCCTGGCGACTGGGCGGTCTCCATAGATCTTGCGGACGCCTATCTTCACGTTCCATTTCACGCCTCGGTCCGCCACCTCTTCCAGTTCATGTACATTGAGACGATATACAAATTGAGAGTGTTCACGTTGGTTTTAAAAACGGTCCTTGCCTTCCTCCATCAGCATGAAGTATGTGCCGATGCCTACCTGGACGATTGGATCCTCCCTCATCAAGACAGACTCCAACTAATCTCGAACAGAGACTTCACACTAGGACTCCTGCATCGCCTAGGCTTCGGAGTCAACTTCCCGAAATCAAGCTTGACTCCACTGCAAAACTTTCTATTCCTAGGAGTGGCTATAAACCTAACACAGGTGGTCGTCATGCTTTCTCCAGACAGAATATTGTCGCTTCTCCAAAAAATACGGACCTTCCTCCGGTCGCCCACTTACACGCTGACACAACTCAACTCCCTCATCGATTAGCTAGACTCCATGGCACTATTGGTTCCGGACGGCAGATGGATGGGTCAACCTCTCCACCACTTTCGAATCAATGAATGGACTGCCCGGCGGCGACCGCATCTAAACGAATTTCCCCTATCCACCTTGCTGTCATGAATGGACGTCCAGTACATCACCCGGACGGTGCCCCTTCACGAGCCCCTGCCCGACATCCACCTGTCCTTCGACAGTTTCCTGCATGGGCTGAAGACCGTATAGTTTCCGGGATTTGGCCGCCGAACACGACCGACCACATCAACGTTCTGGAATTACAAGCAGTCCTCCTCTGTCTGACACACTTCCAACACCTCGTCACAGGGAAAGTATTACAGGTCCACATCGACAATACTACAGCAGTCGCCTATTTTTTCCGGAACGGCGGAGGAACAAGATCCCGCTCTCTCCACCAGGTCGCCTGTGCGCTTGAAGGCAACCTTACTACTGCTTCACATTCCGGGCAAACGCAACGCAACATGATTGTGGACTCACTACCCCCCCCCCCCCCCCCCCCACCCGGAGGGGGGGGGATGGTCCCTCAAAACATCCATTTGCACGTATCTCTTCAACCTATGGGGACGACCGTATGTCGACCTCTTCACCATGAGGCTCAATGCCAATCTTCCCCACTTTGTCAGCCCGGTTCCCGATGACCGAGCATGGGCAGTGGACGCCCTAACGATAGATTGGAACCACCTCTTCGGTTATCTCTTCCAGGGGTCATAGTACGTTTTGGGGGGAAAAAAGTAGGAAATAAGGAAATTCGTAATTTTTCACTGAAAAGTAGGTAAAAATAAGGAGCCCCTCAGTCTAAATTGGGGCCTAATAACAGTAAAAGCTTACTCGTTTTGCCAGTAGTCAGAAATTTAGCCTAGCTAGGAAGTATAATTATACCTACGCCTAGAAATTTTTTTAAATTGCTTGCTAGACTTTCTTAAATAATGATACATGTAGAAAACCACTCACCAAATTTGCATGGAGGCCTTTAACGTCGTAAAAATACTGTACATCTTTCCACTTTGAATATCTTCAGACATAATTTTGAAGTTTGTAAAATGCAATGGCTTAGTAATTACTTGAGGGGGGGGGTGTCTGACAAGGTCTTATTTAGAATTCTAGAATTATTTAGTAAACTAGACTTTTTTCTGAACACTTTAAAACATTTTTCATTTAGTCTCACTGAAGAAAATACCCAAATTGCGTGCAATATTGTAATATGTAATAATCTCCACCGAGACGTGAATTATAAGCATTCTCCTCAGCAAGACTGCACCTCTGTTAAATATTTTCACAGTATCAGCATGGCCGTTAGGACGGGGGATGGGGGAGAGGTAAGGAGGCATAAAAAAACACCCCAACTTCAAAGTCGTTTGGAGATAGTCTTGAAATATAGGGCCTAAGCCATAAAACTTCGTTCCGAGCTGGTTAAAATGGTCTTATTGGAATGTTAAAAGCGTTCACGATTTCTCGAAAATACAAATTAAGTTTTTGTCGTAGGACCCGAGACCAACATAGCAAATTTTGACTCGCGATGACAAGGGGAAAATGGTGGCAGCCATGGCCAACAACGTGCCAAATATAATGTATCTGCAGTGGTACATATTGTTTACGGTTACACTTAGACCAATGAAATACTGCTAAACACAATTCTAGCTCATTAACCTTCCTAATACTTTCTCGTAGTTGACGCTTTACAAACTGGACATAAATAAATGTGCGATAAAACCATTCTGTCAGTGTATCATGACTAACAGATGGCTCAACAAGCCCAACACGATGCGGAACCAGAAATGATGCTTTTCACCACAGAATGCCTCGTTGCATTGTAAACAAGCCAGGGACCGTCGAGTACTCCAACGAAGTTTGTGCCTTATTTATTGATTTATTGTACTTAAATCTTGTATGTTATTTCACTAATTTACACTTAAATTTACAAAATGAGCGTAGCTGAAAAAAAAAGTAGCGAACTGTACATCTCAAAGCAGGAAAAAAGTAGAAAATAAGGAACTAAAACAAAAAAGTAGGAAATAAGGAAAAAGTAGGAACTCTACGACCCCTGCTCTTCCCTTCAGCCAGGCTACTTCCCCTGGTTCTACGCAAGTTGGCTCAGTTCTCGGGGCGCTTCATCCTGATCGCCCCCAAGATCTTCTGATCGACTCTCCTCAATGCCTACTGGCCCAACATAGGGAGCGGTGCTCCCTCACAAACCCCGGACGCTCCGGCTACACGCGTGGCTGCTATCATCAGATTACTCGAAACAACAGGCGTACCTTCAGAACAGGCCTCTCGCATTGCCTCTAAGACAGCCTGGTCATCCACCAACAAAATCTACGACAGCCATTGGTGACGGTGACTTCATTGGTGTATGCCGCAGCAGATCCAAATTATTGTTTTCTAATTTTTGAAACAATAAGAAAGTAGTTCGTCATCGTAATGTTTATCTTCTGTTAACGATACAACGTGCCTTCGTTCGTTTTCATGTATAAGTAGGGTATTGGAAAGGCAACTTGTCCTGCGATGGGGGCAAAATAAAGAACTTTTAAATGGAGGATTATTCAATTATATAGAGTATAGGCTAGACAGAATTTAGTTTAAGGTAATTTTTAACAATTTGGTGTGCAAAACGGCCTTGAAATTGGCTTCGAGTTGGCCTTGAAAAGCTTTGAAAAGGCCCTAAAAATGGTTTCGTCTCATGTGTACGAACCCTGCCATGGGCTTGTAAATTTAATTTGTCTAAAAATGGGGGGGTGGGCGTTAAAAACAAGTATTATGTATTTTCTAAACTAAATTTTGTCCAGGGAGGGGGTTTTCTATCACAGAAAAGTCAGTGATAATGCCGTCAGTCACGTGTGTTATGTGGATTCAATCTAGCATTAACACAATGTCTTTGATCTCATTTCTTCACAAAGTTAGGTTATTGTATGGTCTTTCCTCCAAAATTCAACATAATTCACAGCTAAAGCTAATTTCTAACCATACAAACTCATGGTAACATGAACGGATCAAGATCGTGAACAAGATTAGGCCAACGCGATCGATCATTGACGTGCGTGATCTGAATTCAGTCTAGCGAAAAAATTACCGCATACTTTCATAATCAAGACAACAGCTGTGTCCAGCGAATTTCGATAACTTGTTATCGTCATCGGGCCTCAAGGATATAGCTCGGACTTTCTGCATCTTTCGGTCCAGTTTGATGAACTAGCCTATTTGAATTTGGCTGGCAACGTTGCCTCCTGTATTTGTGTTATGGGCCTAGATCATTCGTTCTTATTCTCCACTGACAATGAAGTCGACCTGCCAGATTGTTGCTTACTAAATGCTTCACTCTAGGATATGAAGGGCCTTGAATGTTCATTAATTATGCATTTTTCTTCTCATGCTCTTGAATCGCAATAGATTCAAGACACCTGAGATGTGGCTATCTTGTGGAATCTTTCGTGCCCTTGTATTTTAATGTTTTTATTTTTACCTTTAATTCTCCAGGTGTTGCCTTTGAACAAGGAAAAGTCCTCCCAACCCCCGAAACTGTGCCATTTCGTCTTACCAGAGATATTGTGGATGGTATGGGAATAACTGGAGTAGAAGGTGTTTTTAGACGGTAAGAAATTAAATATCTGAAGTAAATAGGTCACAAATCGACTTCAACTCTTTTCGGGAAAATTTAAGGTGTTCGTAACTTTGTTTTTACGTGTTTCCTAAAATACTTACTTTTAACCCTTTTAGGGACTACTTATTAGCCCAAGCTTACCTCCTATGATGGGCAAAATCGTAGGACAAATTAGTGGAATTACTAAAATTACTAGCGGCTCACTAAAAATATCACAACTTGGCTTTTAATTAAATAATCACAACTAGTGACACACCAAAACAATAAGAAATTCTTAAGAACAATAAAAAAATTCTTAATAAAATTCTTAACAATAAGAATTCTTAACAATTCATAATAAGAAATTCTTAAGAACAATAAGAAATTCGTTTTTGACATGATATGAACAATGTTTCAGTAAACAGTCATTGTGTTGCTGTAGAAAACTGTCAGACTTTGATAATAATCATGAAAATTGGCATATTTCAAATTTCACATTTTTTCTCCCTTATTTAGATTTTTGATACAATTTTAAAACAAAACAAAGTGAGTTCTGGCATGTGTGCTGCTACCATTCCTACTTAACTTAAAATTAATTTCTAACTTAGAAATACCAGAAAAAAATTAATAATGATAGGCAGTATGAAAATAAAAAATCACTTGCAGTGAAGTGCAGAGGCTTAGTTTGCCTCACAACAGCAGACATGCCTAACAACGTGCTAAGGGTGCAGATTGTTGCATTTCCTGTATCAAAACATAACAATCAATGATAAAAATAACCAGAAAAAGTAATAATGATTTCATACCTCCAATGGGCTGTCATTGCCATCTTCTACTCAACTGTTGTGGCTCTGAAACATCTTGAAGCACTGATTGTGTTCCCCAGTCAGTTGTTTGCGCTGCATGCTCATTGCTCTCACACCGGAGGTGCACTAGGCTACCCAGCTGCTACCGTGGGTTTATACCGGGAGTTGGAAAAAATGGGCGGGTCAGGCCGAGCATTTGACGGAGGAGTGCTTTCGTAGAGGGAAAAGTACCCAAATTTCTTTTACTGTCAACTACAAGGTAACTTACTCTTAAAAAAAATAATTTCAGCAACTTTTAAAATAGGTTTTGAAAAAAGCGTTTACAAATTATGTGGGATAGTTGCACAAAACAGATAGTTACTCCACTCTGTAGTTAGCGTTGAACTATAGACCTAAATTTCCAATGATCAAAATCGTAATTACTACGTGAAACTGAGAACTTCACTGATATTACTTGTCTTTTGGCTTCTGAGTTTGGTCGGTAGGAATGTGGGAATTACAAATTTCTTCATCTTTAAATCCAAAGCCATTTAAATATCCAAGCAATCCAAATACATAATAATGTAATCTTTTTATGGAAATTTCCATTTGAGTTTGGCAGCCCGGCACATCCACTTTTAAAACTTAACAAAACTTTGAACATCGTCAAAAAAAAAATGGAGAAGACATAAAAATGAGCACATCTGGAAACGTCAGACTCTTCCGTTTCAAACTTGGGTGATATCATGTCAATCTGATCAATAGGGATCGAGATAGGCGCTTAGAATATGGTGCGGTCATCGCGGCCGCATCTAGGCACACCCGTCCTTAAGGGGTGTCCTTCATGCCCTACATTAACCCTAAAACATTAAGGCAGGGGTTAATCGGCTCCCCTCCAGAATACTACTTAGCTCATTGACGTACCCATTGATTTCCACTTTCGTTTCTGGGCAGAGAGAGAAACGGATGTCTCTGTTTTCTGCTGTGTTAAACCTAATCTACTTTTAACGTGTGTACTTCGTGCAGGCATGTTATCGCACCAGGAGATCATCATTCTGTCTTCCACCAGTGTAGGAGCTGCGATTTCCGTAAATCCTATTCCAACGATGAAATTTTAAACTTTGCAGCAATGTGGGCGAAGTCGAAGAGGCCAGGGTTCGTACAATAAGTGCGAAATCTAATTCAAAGACCTTCAAGGACCAAAATGGATAAATTTCAAGCACATTTCAAGGACCTATTACAATTTATATTGTTGTGATTTTATAATTAATTTTTTAGTTGGGCTAAAAAAAATTGATTAGTTTGTGTTCTACAGCTAAAAAAAAAAGTAGGGTCTCTCAATAATTTATTTCCACTTTTTCTTTGTAAGGCCTACTACGGCAATAATAATCATTCCAAAAGGCTGCCTATACAACATTTGAGCAAAGACACTTGTCACAATATTTTTTAAATATTTCTGTTTCTTTTGCTTGGAAAATACTATACCTGTTAATTTTTGCATTTATGCTCTCTTTACCTTGAGATTTGAAACTGTGTCGATCCGCCCAGCTCTTCAACCCGACTGCGCCTGCACACGCAGCCCTCCTTATAAATAGAGCTCGGTCGAAAGCATTCGCATCTACCGTATTTCTCCGAATGTAAGACGACTCGGATATAAGACGAGTAGCATTTTTGGGATCACATATTCCAAAGAAATGAATGGCTGCGGTTATAAGACGGGTAACTTTAACAAGACTTTCATAATGCTTGATATTACATTTATTAGTTATTATACTGATAAATTTACCTGGTAATGGATTCGAAGACCAAAATTTTAATAATATCTTTGATTTTGGACTGTTTACCGAGGCTAATTTCAAAATGTATTTCGTTTTTGTTAAATAATCCAAAAAATAATTGAGCAAAGGGCTTAAAATTGGCACCAATGGATAGCTCTCGAAAAAACGATTCGAATGGTTTATTCAAACATCAAAATCGACCAAAATTTGACCGAGTTATGGGTTTGCATGCGAATATAAGACGATGCTGCTGTTTTAATGGTACAATTATTAAGGAAAATTGAAAATAAGCCAACAGCGAAAATCATACACTAGAAATAACGTAGTTCAGTAAGCCACCTTTACTGGACTACGTTATTTCTAGTGTATGATTTTCGCTGTTGGCTTATTTTCAATTTTCCTTAATATTATTTCCAGCGATTTATGTCTATTAATGGTACAAATTTGAAAAAAAGTATCGTCTTATATTCTGAGAAATACGGTATTGTTCTCAAGGCGACCTGTTGAACAGTCACAAGTCACCTCTACCTTGTTCCCGTCCAACACATTCGTTCCGTTTGCACCAATTTCATTCTTCCAGTTCATCTCCATCCTCTCCCGGCGCCTGACGTTAGGCCTACGACGCTGCCGCTTCCAGCTGAATCTCTTTCCGTTTCCTGCTCCGGGACTTTCCCTGCCGACCACAGTGCCACCGGTTTGCAATCATTCGCATTTGTACCGACCGCTGCACCACCACCTCAATGGACTTGGCATTTACATTCGCATTTGTGCATCCGTACCATTGTCATTGCTGTAATGAAGAGAAGAAAACCGAGGAGACGTTCGTGCCATTGCCATTGCAGTCATGAAGAGAAGAAAACCAAGGAGACATTCGTGCGTTCCTGCCATTGCAGTAATGAAGAGAAGAAAACCAAGGAGACATTCGTGCCATTGCAGTAATGAAGAAAATAAAACCAAGAGGCAGATCCCACCTGCGCCACCACCTCAAGGAAGTTGGCATTCAAGCATTCGTACATTCGTGCCAGTGCCTCTCCCAGGCAACACCTACAAGCTGCATCAAATGCAATTGGGCAACAGACGATCGTCTTCCCCTCACCACTTGATGTAAAGAAGAGAAGAACCTTAGGTGGAAGTCCCCCCCCCCTCCTCCTCTGCCACTGCTCACTGCCTCACGATCGTAACTTTGGCACAGTCCTTAGTCCCGTTTCCAGTCACTGATGCCCTCCCAGACGTTGACGAACTGAACTGGACAACTCAACACTTACAACATCATCTGCAAACCATGGACAATTATCAGGTATAACCTGGTTCATCTTGGCACACACCCCTTCCCTGTCGCAAGCCCTACGCCTTGTGACTGTAACTATGGCACGGTCCTTGGCCACGTTTCGAGTCATTGAAGACCTTCCAGACGTAACCTAGCATGCACCTGCATGTCATGGTTGCCTTCCCCAAGGCAGTTGCCATGATACTTACCTGGCTTCTCCGGCATTGCCCTTATCAGAACGTGTATCTCTCTGAAGCCCCTATGGCTGTCTCCGTTGGTTGCCAAGAGAGTGTAACGCTGGTCTTGGCTCATACTTGACAAGTGCAGAGATGTGATACCAGTGATCTAATTAAACCCCCACATTTAACTTGTCGGCCTCAAGACTCCAGGCACAGGTGGACCTGACAGCTTGCATTACTTACATTCTGAAAGCAATCTCACGTAAAATAAATAAATAGAAACTCTTTCGTATTAAAGACGACAGCCAAAGGCTCAACAAGAGTTAAATAAATACAGATGCAAACCTATTTACGGCCCTGTCAGTATGGCTCAGCGGTAGGACCTCTTGGTTTCAAAGGTCGTGGGTTCGATTCTCCACTCAGTCAGTCTGACATATAAGTCCATAAGGCAACATAAATAGATTTGCATATGTGTTTATTTAACTCTTTCATATTCATGTGCAAATAAAAGTAAGTTTATGAGTGCTCTGCTGTCTTGCTGATATTGCATTTTGCATCTTTACATACAGTACCACATGTGACTGCAGCATGAGAATGGGGACACGGTTAAAAAGCATATGTGGCAAAATGTCTGTCTTGATAGCTACTTCAGTGTAACCAAATGATGTAGACTTAACCAATTAAACTGATAAAATTCCAGTTTGTCATTCCAAGCAGCTTAGTTTTGTACGTAAAGTCGATTGTGTAAACTATTTAACCCTAAGTCCTAGTTAGTTGTAATTACCAAGGTTCTACTAAATTGGCGCATTTGTTTTCTATCCGCAGGAAAAGTAGACAATTAATTTTTTTTACGCCAAAGAATGTATAATTTTGCATTGTTTGCCATAAACTCAACACTAAATGCACAGTAAATTGATTCATATTCCTCAGGAATCATTATATAACATGACTACCACAACTGCCTCTTAACCCTTTACTCCCAAGTTTTCTAGAACTTTCAACCTCATTTCCTTAATGAAAATTTCTAATTCCTCCACAATCGCGTAGCATATTAGAAATTATGTTGTAACTTTTGAACTATAGTGCACCATAGCAAGTTTTTTTTTTTTAATTCTAAAATCTCCAGGCCATGACCTAAAAAATATTAACTAAACTGCTTAATAATTATTAGGGGTGTGCGAGTAGATTAATTTTAATTCGAGTCGAGCCGAGCCGTGCAACAGAAGAGTCGAGTATCGAGCCGAGTTGGAGTATTTCGTGAACACATTTTGTTAACAAGTTTCTCTTTAATTTATTAAGCCAATAAGAACTAAGATGCTGCTTAACTGACTCTTGTGGGTCGTGGTTTTAAGGATATAACTTGAAAATGGTTTGAGCTATTGGCTTTTAATCTGCACCATCAGATAGCTCTCATAGCTATCATTGAGAGGATGGATTTGGTATATTGGAATGTCTAACTCGGTGAAAAATTGACGAATTTATCGCATTTTCACCGGATTCAAGTTTTTCAAGTATGGATGCGAGCGGCAAGCCGAATTCGAGTACAAGTAGCATACTCGGCTCGAATTTTTTGAGTATCGCACATCCCTCATAATTATGTTTAAGTAATTAGAAGTGCGAAATCATGAGACACTTAAAAATGCAAATGTTTGTGATTTGTGGAGAAGCGTATAAAAGCGTATGCATGAAGGAAAGGGGTAATGACAGTGTGTATTAAAGGTTCAGTGTCTTTACAGATGCTGTGAAAAGACACTGGATGTTCTTCGTCAATCACAGGAAGTGGTTACAACAATCCTTGACGTCTTGTTGTACGATCCATTGTACGTGTGGAGCATTTCTCCTCTGAAAGCATGCACGTTACAACCTGAACCCATCGAAACTCAAGTACCTAGTACTGCTAGATCGACGGGAGATGGGTACATGAGACCGCCATCAGTAGTCGCTGCTGAAACGCAAAGAAACGGTAAAGGTATGTTAAAGATAGCAATTTCTGAAACTGGTTTTATTAAAACACCATCGCTTAAAATTGCAGGATTACGAACATGAATTGAATTTGCACAAATCTGGAAAACCCTTGGAAATAATAATAATAATTAGTGGTTATGGGCATACTTTTGCAACAATGGTCCCTCTATACATGATTTATTGTGATGGTTTTGTTCTTCTGAGGCATTAAGAGCCGAGGAAGCAAAACTATCACAATAAATCACGTATAGAGGGACCATTATTGCAAAAGTATGCCAATAACTAATTTGTCACCATACTTTAAAGGGACACCCGGGCCTACCTTACAACAGCTACGTGCAGATCGCCATCCGTGCATTTACAGCGCCAAGGTCGGTTGGGGTGGTAGCTGCTGTCTCGGTTGGCTTTGGGAATAGTACACGAAACAGAATCAAGTTAAAGATTGTGTCGTCACAAACCGGAACAATTCTTGTATTTTAACATCACAATTTATAATTTTCTAGGCTAGTGTCTTATAATTTTGCATCGGCGATCTATTGGAATAATTCATTTTAATTTTTATTGCATTAGTCTTTTAGATTTTTGATCTGATAGTAATTACTAGCAAACGATTAAAATTATTACTGCGCACACACAGATAAAACTTCAAGGTCATTGTAGGCGCGCAAAGCATCATATACGTTCTGGAAGAACTTAAATAAAGTCACCCAATATCCAACAGAAAATCTCCTAGACGCCACATTTTAAAATGGATTTTTAGCAAGGGAAAGACTAACGGTAAGTAAATAGACCTTTGGGGCCGTACTTGATGTGGAGGATTGAGAAAAATGGCGCTGGGAGGTTTTTTCCGTTTGTCCGACGAATTCAGTTGATTGAGTTGTTTCATATAGTTTTTCTTGGTATCGTCCATTGTTTTTTTTTTCTCCCTGGGGTTCAACAATCGTTGGCTGCAATAATGTTATTACAACAATGGCGTTATAGTTAATTGTTATAAGTGTAGCAATAAGTTATCATTGCTAGTGGTCCGCTGGCCAAGTTCAATAATTGTCACACTTCATTGTAAGAAAGTCATTATTTAACTCCTGCATTGTTGTTGAAGGGCCACTAGCTTTGGTACTTTATCTGAAACAAGAGTTGAGCGTATTTCACGATAATGAAGATAAATACCTAAGCGGCGAAACAGCTTGAAAATTGTTGGAAATGGGCAGTCTTGGTGCCCTGACAAGCAATGGTTGTATTTCAATCAAGTGCACAAACTGTATCAGGGTGATAAAAGTGCGTGAAGATCATTGATTTCAGCTGACTACTGACTACTGACGCTCATATAAAATAAATTTTTGCGACAGATACGAATAAAATTTGGTATTCAGCACCGAGCATCCTTGCTGACCTCTCTAGATTCCGGCGCGCGAAGTTTAGATGAACAAGCTTTTGGTTGCGTTTCTGACGTTATGTGTTTGACCGCAGCGAGCGCAATAGCGCGAGCAAGGCTTGTAATTTGGAAACAAAAATCGGTAACATTTTCGTGAACAGCGACCTGAATTTATCCTTTGCTCCAACGGAGATAGTACAACCTTCCACGTATACAGATCGATGGTGGACAAGCTTGGAGCTGCTGTGAAAGTGGCCCCCTTTGACTATTGCACAGAATTGCATAATTTTTGGTGTAATTATTCCTCCACTTAGTATCTACTATCTGGCCAAGTTTCGGGGAAAAATACTGAATAGGAACATAGATAATAATTTTTCAGTTTTGCTAAATTTTGCTGGTGTGAGGACTTGAAACATTCGATCACAAATGTAACGCTCAAATTCAAAAACAAAAATATTCTCTGTACGGTATTTTGCGAATTTTCGATAGGCGTAATAGTCCGAGTGGTGTTAATTTCGGTCTCTCCTATCTTCTTCAGGCTTCTGTTTTACATTGCCACGAGTGCTAGTGTTTTTGAAAATGTGTGTAACCGTTGCCCACTGTACTTCTCGCGTGTCGTCTGCTCAACGTTCGCACGATTCCATTTGCGAGAGAGGTGTGCCCCCCCAACTCTTTACTAATCAGGAACTGACGGCCCTTGTAGGTTCATAAGAGGTTGTCCGCTCGCCACACAGTGTTGAATCGCCAGCGATTTAAGTCCTCTTAGATGTAAATCCCTTTTACTATTAGACACTAGCAGAGTAGTAGTTGGTCCCAATCGATTTTGTGTTTATTACTAATGCGGTGGGTGGCGATGCTGTTTGCTTCAATCTCGTTTCTTACGTCAGCCATATGTTGTTTCACTCGAGTGTTGATTCCTTTTCGTGTTTCTCCTACATAAACATAAACTGCCTCGCACTCACCGCATGGTACACAATATACTCCTTTAATAATCTTATAGATCGACATCACTGCCGTTTTACTTTGGTTTTTGGGGAAAATACAACAAAAATATGCAACACCAAAAAGTCTGTAAATCTCAGGTGAATTTTCGGTGGCCAAGTTCTGTTCACAACAGCAACTACAAACGTCAACGGGAAAAACAATTTTGATTTTGGCGATTTTCTCAGTGGGACTTGGCTCCTAAAAAGCAGCACTAGCTGTTGGAGGTAGTGCCCTCTTCCTGTGATGTTGTAAGGAATGGTTTCCACTGGATTTCGAGTTGGTGTATCAAGTCTGGGGTGGCAAACTGCATAATTTTTGGGTGTGCAGGTGCTTGCTCATTTAGCAGTGGGATTTTGTTTTCTTTGCAGTGTAGAATAGAAAGGGATTCCAGTGCTCGCAGATGATCTTCTTTTCCAGAGTTGGAATGTAGAAGCACTTTCGTGCTTTCCCAGTCTATGCTGTGTTGGGTCGTAACACTGTGTGCTGCAATGGCGCTTTTCTTCAGGTCTGCGTTGGCTGTTGCTTACATATGCGCCGAGATTCGTTTACAAACTCTGCGTTTTGTTTTTTTCCCACGTACTCCCCTGGGCAGTCTTTGCAGGGGACCCATCAGCTGCTGCTTGTTTTGTTGTAATGGAAGCAGGTTGGGGTACTAGGTTTGGCACATTTCTCTTAGCTCAAGTGTTGTAGCAATGAGTCGTGTCAAGGTCTGGTTGCAAAGACACCGTGGTTGTTCTCTTTTTATGAGCCAAGTCCCACTGAGAAAATTGCCCAATTCAAATTTGTTTTTTCCGTTGACGTTTGTAGTTGCTGTTGTGAACAGAACTCTTGGCTAGGCCTAGGTGGCAGAAAATTGGCCACCGAAAATTCGCCTTAGATTTACAGACTTTTTGGTGTTGCGTATTTTTGTTGTGAGTACAACATACTCCCACTGGCGTGTCGTGAACTTTTTCCAGCTCCTTCTCCATCTCATGTTTTTCTTGTATTTCACATATTTCACTCCTGGATCTTCTCGATGTTGACTTAAGATCATTGATTTCAGGTTCTTCCCTTTCTTCATGTAAGTCTCAAAGCCCTCTTCCTTCAGGACACGTTGCACTTGTTCGCTCACGAAGGTAAGCCCAATTCTGGGTGTCCCTCCCTACTCTCTCCTTGGTCTCCTTGCTAGGTACTTCGATCCCTGTTATTCTCTTTTTATTTCGTCCGATCCCCAAAGCCTCTTGTAGGAGAAACACGAAAAGAAATCCACACTCGAGTGAAACAACATATGGCTGACGTAAGAAACGAGTATGAAGCAAACAGCATCGC
The DNA here is from genome assembly GCA_023313725.1 of Lithobius niger. NCBI lineage: Eukaryota > Metazoa > Arthropoda > Chilopoda > Lithobiomorpha > Lithobiidae > Lithobius > Lithobius niger. The sequence continues at coordinate 13,985 of JAHWFP010068936.1, read as the reverse complement.
CACCCACTGCATGAGTATTAAGCACAAAATCGATTGGGACCAGACTACTACTCTTTTTGTGTCTAATAGTAAAAGGGATTTACATCTAAGAGTACTAAACTGTGTGGCGAGCGGACAACCTCTCATAAATTTACAAGGGCCGTCAAACCCTAACACATAAAGTTCCTGATTAGTAAAGAGTTGGGGGTACACCTCTCGCACAAATGGAATAGTGCGAGCGTTGAGCAGACGACACGCGAAAAGTTCCTGATTAGTAAAGAGTTGGGGGCACACCTCTCGCACAAATGGAATAGTGAGAGCGTTGAGCAGATGACACGCGAGAAGTACAGTGGGCAACGGTTTCGACGCATTTTCAAAAACAATAGCACTCGTGGCAAACAAAGGGCAAGTGAAGCGAACGTGGGACAGTAATGGCGAACGAGTTACGTGCCTACGAACGTTCGTGAAAGAACAGGGTTGCAGGCTGGTCTTGACAACAAAATGCGTGTGGCTTGATCCATTACAGGTAGATTTCAGAAGGCGGCAGTTCGTAACTTGATGGTTAAGGAGGGTGAGTTCGACAAACGTGTGCTGTTGCGGCTACAGGTGAACGTCGAGATGAATGCATGGCATGTCCACACGAGATTGGGGAACAGTGGAAAGAGGATGTGCTGCAGACGACGCTGGTCGAGACGGAAAGGCGTGATCACGATGCTTGGGTCTTCCGATTTAGAGCTTGTGGGCCGAACGTGACGAACGAGATGAACTTCAGGCGACGGCCGATCAATGGCAGGAGTCTGCTTCGGCTTGCAACGTTTATTTATGGGCGGTGGTGTTCCAAATGGCGATGATCTGGAGGCAAAAGCTGCTGGAAGATGGATACGAACGTGTGCTGAGAGGCTTCAGACGAACTACTAGATGAATGCTTGGCTTGTCCACAACGATGCGCGAGTGGTGGAAAGATGCTTTGCTGCAGAAATTGATGATGGGTTACGGCCAGAATCTGCCTTCTGGGCGAACGTGATGCAGACGAGCGGATAGTTGCGTGACGAATGTGTGAACGTGACGCAGACGAGCGGATAGTTGCGTGACGAACGTGTGAACGTGACGGGGTGTAGGCAAGATCCTGAAGTGGAGACCCATCTTTCTTTCTTCTACCTGTCTCCACTTTCTTCCATTGTTCCTTGGAGTTTCTCCGGCGATCCTTTGAACTCCTGGAGAAACAACGAAAGAAAGCGGAGACAGGTGGAATAAAAAAAGATGAAGGGCAAGAAGCTGAAGAAATGATCCTGAAAAGTGTTCAAAATACTAACGAAGGAGTGTACCGCATCCCGTGTGGCGACTGCGATGCTGTCTATGTGGGTGAAACAAGAAAAGGAGTGAAACAGCACATCGCTGATGCAAGGAATAAAGTACGAACGAACAGCATTGCAGTTCACCACATGGAGACACAACACAAGATAGATTGGGAAGGAACAAAAAACGCTTCTAATCTCCAACTCTAGAAGTGATATTCATCTGAGAAGCCTTGAATCCCTGGCTATTCAACACCACAACCGAGAGAAGGCTGTGCTGATGAATCCTCAAACCCCAGAATTGGCTATCTAATGCGTGGCAAACTCAAATGTGTTGCTGAGAAGAAAATGGGAACCCAACAAATACCAGAGGCCACGCTCACGCTGCAAATTCCTAGCAGACGACGAACGGTTGTTGCACGATGTTTTCAGTCAATGTGGACTGCCTGAAGTAGACAATCGCCTGTGAATGTACATCTCCAGGGATACTGATCATCGAAAAATTGCGAAGATGCGAAATGATATCTTGACTCTATGTAAATAAGCGTGTCTACAGTGATTTTTTCAGCATATTATAGTCAGCAGAGTTCAGTGATCTATGCGCTTGATTCAAATACAACTATTGGTTGTCAGGGCACAGAGACTGCTCATTTTCAAGGCATTTCGCTGCATAGGTATTTATCCTCACCATCGTGAAATACGCTTAGCTCTGGTCGAGTGGGTCCTTGATACCAGGGAAACCAACAATTGTCACCTACTTGTAGTAAAAAACAAGATGACAAGGTTTGAAAGTGAAATTAGAATTAATACAGTAAGATTTACACGTGACGCCAAGCGCGGAAGGGTTCAATTGTTGCACCGCAAGCTGTAACGGCTTAGACTTGCTATGCACGACGTCACATAACTGGCCCAAACAAAGTCTCCGGCCACGAATTGCAAAATGGCAGTTACATTGTAGTAGAAAGCAAAAATAAAAAGCTAGGGTGTTTCAGCTTAAAGTTACAATTTCACAAAGAACATAACTTTTTCCATGCCGTAGTGGAATCTACCCAATGGAATTCAATTCCTAACAGCAATTGGATGTCCTCTAGATACTAAATGACTTGGTGAAAGGTGACCTGCTGGTAAAACAATACAGAATTCCACAACTAAGAAAGTTGGCTTGCGTTGTTGTTTCAAGACTGTTCATTTTCTTTACTGCAAACTTTCACCGGCTGTAAAGGCATAATCAGCCATTGCACGCAAAGTACTATCCTGGAAGTCAATACTTTTTGGATAGCAACTCCACGACCCAATCAGGCGGACGTACTACGTAAAGATCACTTTCCCTCATTTGGTCTGCAAGCTCCACATAAGGAGCATGAGAAAGGTTGAGCCACAACCTTAAAAAGCGCCTATACTATAAGACTAAAATGAATGCAAATTTTCACACGAGTGTTAAATTAGGTGGGTAAAATAAAATTCATCAATAATTCTTTCTCATTGTAGATGGAGAAACCAACAAACATGCAGAACGCTGTTTACTAAGGGTTCAACACAAGTTACAAGGTATGGAAGAGGGTGTAACCATGACTGTAACGGGACAAGTCAACCACTTAATTCAGGAAGCTACAGATCCAAAGAATTTGTGTCGCCTTTATAGTGGGTGGCAGGCTTATTTGTAATTATTTTTTGTGAAGTCTTATTTTTTAAATATATGTATACAATTTTGTATAATAAATGCATTTTATTCATTTTTCATTACAAGGCATAATTTCTAGGGGTATAAAGTTGCAGTCTGTACTATGGATGAATACATTCTATTGACTCTGCATCACAATAAGCATATCTTCAGTTTATGTTGGATTAGCAGCTAGCAACCGTTTGTTGACATCCTGCCAGTTAATGATGTTAAATATGGCTTTTACGTAATCAGCTCTAACATTCTTGTATTGAAGGTAGTAAGCATGTTCCCATACGTCAATGCCAAGTAAAGGAATTAAACCTAAAAACAAAGAAAAAGGACACTTCAAAAACTGAGAGGACTTTCACAAATAATGTGCTGCTCAAACCTTAGGCCAAGATTAACCCCTTACCTGCCACATAAATTTTATATCTGCAGTCTTATCTCCACAAAAGGAGCTTTTTAACTTCAGGCACACGCCTCGGCGACTGTCTGTGGCAGGTAAAGGATTAAATTGGTAGACGATTCCCGCCGCGATATAAAAGTTATTTGTACCATGAAGAAGCTGCGAGCGACACTTCTTTTAATAAACTCGCTAGTCTTAATTTCTCTAGTGCCTGTCGGGTTGGGAGCAAGGATTCTGTAAACTTTTTTTTATCAGTTTCAGTAATGTTGTTTGAGATTTGGGTGATCACTTGTGATAGGCCAGTATGTCAACCTGCTCTTACACAATTATCTGTATAGACAGTTTTGCCCTTGTTTAAAGTATAAAGTATAAAGTATAAATATGAATCCAAACACGGCGAAAATCCATAAGGACAAAAAAAAACCGTGGAAGCCACAAATTATCCCGTGGTTTTGCATAGGGACAGGCGACGTTTAAAAACACTGAGGGAGGGCGCACATCTGACGTCATCAGGGAGAGCATTCCACGCCCTGACCACCCTGACACCAAAGCAAAACCTCCGAACATCCACCCGACATCGGCGAAGAAACAAAGTACGAGGTCCAGCAAACCTATCCACCCGAAGAGTCAATAGCTTCCTCCAATCGATGTCAACGAGCCCACTCAGGAGCTTGTCCATCAGTAAAGAATACTCTGGATTTATTCAGCAAGCTAAAAAGCAGAAACTACCGCTTGTTTGTGGCTCGATTTTTAACCATCGTTGCGAAAAAGACGACAGTCACGTCAATTTTGGCGACAATGCCAATAAAAAGACGATATCGGAATTGCACCGACGATGTACGCAATTGGATATTTTTTTAACAAAGCTTAGAACTGAGGAGACAATATATCATTCATTGGGCTTTTTTAGACATGGTTTTGATACATCGTTATTTGGTCCTAAAAGGGTTAAATAATTAATGGCTTTCTAACATTCAGTACAATGGAGCTTGAAACAGTAGGAACAAAACCTGGATTGTTTGTTTGTTTGAAAGATAACAAATTGTTACTGAATAACAGAAATGTGAAATGTTGGCCAATGCCTGGAATAATAATGAAATAGTGTGGTATACAGCACCCCAAAAGTAGCGAGACTAGCAAACCAATTTGCAGCAACTTAAGTCCATGAGTGTGTCGAAATTTGTTGTACTGCCCATCTTCCCGCTAACTAGTGGTCATGTTGGCATTTCTTCCAATGAGCAATAAAGCTTACTAACTTTAAAACAGGTAGTTTTGAATGTGATTTATTGAAAAATTTTCTGACTTAGAATTTTATGAAGATGTCAATCACGTTCATAGTGATATTAATCAACTACGGCGTCGGCAGTTAAACTTTTGACAAGATAAGAGCGAAGCGATTATTAAGCGTACAATAAAGTTGCATAAACATATGTTGAAACAATACAACAGGCATTGGAAACAAGTGTTGTGGCTTATCTTTTTGGTTGAATCATCGCATCTCGTTTCTTTGTCCATTTGCTTTCGTGCCGAGTCACTGGATGGTGGTTGCGACAAGCGGTTTTACAACAGACAAAGCACCAGCAAATTTGGCGTTCAGTTGAGAATTAACGCTGGTAGATATTTCAGCACACGTTACATCCATGACACTTATTAATACATTGGCAAAGTATCAGTATTCTCACCATTTTGTCACGGTCATTATTCCGTAACAACATATCCGATATAAAATTATTGTTTTACAAACCATCTCCGAGTGTACCGCTATCAATGTGCAAAATGAGTCCAGGAAATTCCGCAATGAACACTACACCACTGTTCACTTAAATTTGCGGTGAAGCTTTGTTTAGCACTCACTAAAAAATGGTCCGCAACTACATATTGAAAAGTTCACAAATTTCAAATGCACACACTTGTTTGGATTTATCTTTCATCTGGGTATTCCACCGTAAACGCCGGTTACTGGTATTTCGTGATGCGATTACAAAGATTGCACTCAAGTGTATCCATAAATGGAGTTCCCTTCGGCCTCGCTTCGCACCAATTAGATTAAAAATCTAACGGTGATCTCAATAATTCAACTGATAATACGTTGATTTTTACTTTAGGGAGTAGCATTAGTATCAACTTGAAGTGACTTCAAGACTTGTTCCAAAAAAAAAAGGTAAACTTTTGGCGATCTCGTTAATTCATTGGTAATATCAGTAGCCTCACCTTCATTATTTCTTTTTTTACAAACCATCTCCTGGTGTACCATTATTACCGGATATGCAAAATCTGGCTTGAATTTGATGCCGTAGTTACTGCACAATGCGATTACAAAGATTGCATTTGAGTGTATTCATAAACTGAGCTTTGCTCCAACAATGTTAAAATTGTTATTCCATCTTCAAAGCTTGTTTATCAACATGGCGACCGCTAGACACATTGTGTCTTTACAGCTGAGGATAAATAATAATGCGACAGAAGAGGCTGAAACTTGTTTGATCGGAAGACTTTGGTCGCCTGACAACATAAAAGCAACTGTTAGTGACACAGCTTAACGTTTTCTTGTTGAAAAAACGATGTAAATAACGTTAATATTTGCCTACGTACTACTCACGCTTTTACTACGTTCTATTAATGGAAACTAGTTACAGGGCCTCGTGTAATGCAAACATGGCTTGTTTAACTTGTTTCACTGAGGTCTAAATAATAAGACTACATGTATTTTGTGTTATTTTTCATCTTGCCGTTACTTCACGTCTAAATTGAGTTTCTGAGAATCCGGTTTTTATTTCTAGTAACTAGTTGAAATCACATGAAGGGCTGAATGTGCCATCTAGTGTCACCTTGACACAAAAAATGAAGATTCTCCCAGAGAACTTCGTTCTCGCCAGGAGAATCTAAGTTCTCCGAGTCGAATCCGACGAAACTGTGTTACAAAATTAGGATCCTTCCCGATGCCTACGGCGCATTTTTACCTCATTAACGCAGTCATTTATGCAAAATACTACGTCACTTCCGCCTCTATCCCCTACACTGTCCGCGTCCACTCACTCTTTTCTTGCTGTGAACGTACGATGCCGTGCACGGATGCGGCTGGGCCCCGTTTTGTAACACAGTTTCGTCGGATTCGACTCCCGAGAACTTAAGATTCTCCGGGTGAGAACAAGACCTCTGGGAGAATCATCCTCACTGTGTTACAAAATTAGGATAGATTAGGAAGCGGTGCACACTTTGGAATCGCTCCGAAGATGGCTGTGGTGACCTTGGTCCCAGTTGGTAATCATCCTGTACCTACACCCCAGACCATCCAGGCACCCCACTCATCCGCCACTTCGGCGTCCAAATACGGGTCCCAGAAGAGGGCCCCTGCGCTAAAGTCCCTCTATGGCGCAGGCCAACAGCCGGACGAACCAGGTTGCACACTGCCAGTCTGGTGTCACCAGTACTGCCCATTTTACATGATCCACGATGAGCTTGTCCACGCAACATCCAATTAAAGTGGGGGGGGGGGGGGGGGAAAAAACGGGCGCCACTCCACACTGAACGCATCCACAAACCGCCCCCACGACCCAAATCGCTGCAATTGGGCCGTCTCCTCTGATGCGAACACATCCACGTCTGACGTCCCAAACCACCTACAAATCTTCTGGAACGCCGCAGTACACAATCGGAAGTCAAATCCGTTCCAGAAATTTCCAGACAGACCATCTGCTGTCACATTCAACTTCTACGCTGCTCCAGAATACGGACCATGGCATTAAGCATCTATGACTTCGTCCCCCCCTTGATGATTCACGTACGACACGGCCACCACATTATCCGAAAGGATTCGTACGACCCGTCCCCCTGATCAGATCTCCAAAAACGTCTAGCGCTTTTAGCATAGCCAATACGCTCACCACTCTGCGACGCTCTGAGACGCTCTGCGCCTCACCACTGGCCGAAGCCAAACCAAATGGCAGCACACAAAAGCAGTATAGAACAACCCTGCCAGGAAATCATTAACAATCGTCGTGCACCGTCCTTTATTGCCACTGCATAATACGCTTAGACAGATCGATGGTTGCCATCCACCACCCTGGCTGTAAAAGCTCTACTACCTACGCCGTAGCACTTTCTTACCACAACAACCTCAAGCCTTTCAGGTTCAAAATTATCCTGATCGAAAACTGAAAAAAATTAGGGATACAAACCCTACGCTCCCGTTTTTCACCCTCTCAATTACAACTTGAGCTAACGTCTCGCTCAATTTCGGGGCAATCTCCTTCGCATCGTCAAGCAATGGCAGCCTCGCCGAAAACCGCCCTCAACGGTGGTGTATTTCCAAACTCCAGACCAGCTCCGTCTACAATATCCAACATCGCCTGCGATGCCCCAATTGCCCCCCAGGGCCTTCAAACTTCCAGCACGCCATGTGCTCATTATTTTTAAGCTCTGTTCCAGCTTTTGTTTTCAAACAATCCAACCGCACACACAACAAAATTATCTACTAACGCTCGGTAGAGCCGATGCCTTTGCACGCCCCAGCGTTCCGCATCGCCCGAATTTTAAAAAAATTTTAAACCGAACCATCCCTACTTTTTCCACCGTCCGCCACTTGAGGTTCCTTTCGGTTCGGTCAGTTTCCGATTCAGACAATGGGTTTCATGTATGAACTCCCAAACGCACGTCTTTTTCACTATCTCCTCGTTACTCTCCAAATTCGGCTACACAAACCAAAAATAAACACTATGAACCTGACAATCCGTATTAAACCACTGCCGAAACTTTCTCAAGAAGCAATTATATCCACGTGCGGACATACTTGGCCGGCCTAACAAGCCGCCACGTTTTTCGTTCTCGCAAAATCTGCCGTCACCACCAACCACGTAGCCTCGTAGCCACGCTGCTTTGCTTGGAAAGATGGCGCACTTCAGTTCAACTGCGAAAACGATCGTTCGAAACGAATTCCTAATTTCAACAATCTTAGCTCAAGATTTTCTGACTGCACGCGCCAGCGGCAAGAAAAAGAGTGGACGCGAACAGGGTAGGGGGAAGTGGGACAGAGGCGGAAGTGACGCAATATTTTGCATAAATGACTGCGTTAATGAGGTAAAAACGCGCCGTAGGCATAGGGAAGGATCTCAATCTTGTAACACAGTGAGGAGGATTCTGCGATAGAGCACCTAGAATTGGTAGCATGGAATCCGCGCATAATAGCAAAGCCTATCAACGTGCAGAAGGGTTATTTTTACACCGAGCTACTCTTGTTGCTGGTGTAGGTACCAGTTTGCTGCCTTACCTGTGGTTGCTTGCAGAGGGTCTTGATTTGCACAAGTGGCAATTTTCAATTTTCTCGTACCAGGGTTGTATGCCAGCCAGCCCCATCCAGACCCTTGTATTCCAACTGCTGCTTTAGTCAACTGATCCCTAAAATTATCAACAGTCATAAACTCACGCTTGATAGCTTCAAGAAGATTCCCTGCCAGAAAAAAAAAACTTCATTAAGCATCAAGTTTTAGAAATTGTATACGCACATTAACTGATTTGGACAACACAAATGCCCAATCCACAGCATTTTATTAGAAGATGGGAATGGTGTATCTATGCACGACACATTTTATTAACTCTTTCATTTAATTAAAAATGTTGCATAAAGAGGGGCTGGAAATGAGCAGTATAGCAATGTAACATTACGGCGAAATAAAATTTGGCGCTATCTATGCTAAAAAAAAAAAAAAGCGCAGAAGCGATGCTTAAATGACGATCAAACAGTACATTGAAAATTAGCAACGTGGAGGTATGCTCCTATCCAACATCATGCCTCGTCTCCGTGCAATGTGCTGCGATGCTGTTTTCCTCTGCTTTATTCTTGGTGTCTGACATGTGCCGTTTTATCCTCGTCCATAGAGCCTCGCAGTCATTGCATGGGACTCAACAACTCCTTCATGGCTGTTGGGGATATCTTCTGTAAGATGCTTTCTACTACACTGCCCTGCTTCCTCTTCATACTCGTCACACTTCCTCCTGTTCGGTCGTGCTGTTTGGTTCTAATGTACCCCTCTCAAATGTGCCAGTCTTATCCTTCTCAGCTTCTAGCTCTCTGAACTCCCTTCACTTGCTACGTGATCAACACTTCTGATGACAACGGCATTCTTTATCATCTTCGAGGGTAGCCCAACATCGCCCAAATCTTATTTTATAAAAGCAACGCAAAAAGGAGTCAACTTTTCTGCACGCACATGAACTGGTGTTGAGTCGGGAGGTTAAACACAAAATTTCTACCTCAGTCGGCCTTGGCGTAAAGAAGCCAAAGGTGACTGCCCCTCTGCACCAATCATAGCAAGAGCGGTACTTTTTCGCATCTATTCATTGGGGTAAAAGCCAACAAAGCCAATGTGGGTTATCCCCAGAAAATAGTTACGACCCGTCGTTTCACATTTGCTCATACCTGTTGGCTCACCACCTCCTTTAGGAGACAAATTCGTCCAGAAGATACTATGGTTAATATGGCCACCTCCGTTGAATTTGAGAGCTGGTTGCAATTCAATGATGGCAGTTGCATCATCTGTAATAGAAAGAAGAAAAAAGATTACTAATTTTATATTAACTTACAACGTTAACGCTACCGCTAGGTATTATTTGTCATGTTTTACGTCACAATTCCAACAAAGGCTAGAAAGTAACATTTTCGTACAGTACGTCTGGACAGTAAGTAGCAAAAAGAGAGAGGCAGGGAGGGCATTGCCCCTCCAAACAAGGCTCAAGAGGGAGTTAACATGGCATTTGGACTTTTTTGCTGCAACAAACGTCAGCACTGTAACTTTCCTTCGCCGTCTTTTGTAGGCTTAATTCATCCTTCTTTAAAGGGTTATGCTCTAAAAGTGTCCCAACCCAATCAGTTATGGAAAACCAAGGGAAGAAACAATTATGGCCCTGCAATACGTATTTTTAAAAACTTACCACTACTCCTCTATACACAGACCAAGTTATATAAAATATTTTGTGTACCCCATGCATTTAAGTACTTTAGCAACATATACTTTATTTACTTACTAAAATGTTATATAGGAAAACAACCTCTTTTCCCGTTATAGTGCCTACTCAGTCAGAAGCGCCCCAATATGAAATCTTGGCACTTTTATTGTTTATTTTTCTCCCCATTTATAAGCACCTACATAATATATGCAAAATGAATTTTAAAGAAAAGGTTTGGTTAATTTTTTATTTTATTTATTCAAACAATGCTTCAATCACTAGCTAAAATTAATTTTGGGGCATTTTTTAAATTGAACACAACTCTCCCGTAGCAGAATCTGCACGATACGTCGCGGACTGTGGAAGGTCACATGGACAAATTTTGGCAAAATAGCTGCTGTTTCGTCAATTTTTGACCGATTTTGACATTTCAATACACCTTTTTAATCATCTCGACGAGACCTTTCCATTGTTGGAATAGCTAGATCAATAGAGCAAAGCCACGAAAAGTTATTCAAGAAAAGACAATAAACATGTGGGTTACCATATGATAAACGGATTAGCTGCAGACAATTTTTGTTTTACAACAAATGGCGTCGCAGACATTGGCATAGTTCTGCTTTCGGGCACAAATCTATGTGTTGGTCTCCCTGATCTATTACGATGCATTATCTCTCACTCTTCCAAGGTCAAACAGCTAGAGCTAGGACAAACAGCCACGTGACCAACCTTCTTTTGGCACACTCATTCACTTCGATCTCTAGTAGGCCTTAATAGTGAAGCAGGTCGTAAATACTACGCTAGAAACTTTATGAAAGTAAAAGTTTTTCAATCCTGGCAGCCCAGGCCATTAAACAAATGGCGGTAGCCTAGAGGCAATGTAAATAGGTTTGCATCCGTATTTATTTAATTCTTAGGTTTACTGTAATGTTTCACCTGAAAATACAGCCCAAATGCAAGAATATTGGATGCTGTCTGCATGAATTTCTAACACTGGGAGTCATTGCCACTCACTAAAATTGAAGTCACCAACTTTTGATTATCAATGAATGGTGGCCAACACTTGAAAGGGCAATAGACAAATTGTCATCAAAGTTTTTAAAATTGCAGTGCAGGCACACCATTTTCCCAAATCGAATATACAATTTTAATCATTTTCTGCTAATTTTACCTCTATATTGATTTTCACACTCCAGATCCTCACTGAATCTTGCAAATTATCGGTAACTCTCTGTAGTCTTCTTCAGACCTTTTTAAACTTAATTATCTCTTCTGGTTAAATGTCGGCACAGCTTCAGAGCCCCTCGTATTCGGTGGGCTGTTCACACTCGCACACACTCCACTTCCCATTAAGCCGCTTCTTTTCCCACATCCCACAAAGTGCGCCACATTTGCATTGGGAAAAAATCTGGTAAAGAGGCTCAAACAGGAAGCGAAGTGTGTGCGAGAGTGAACAGCCCACCAAATAAGAGGGGCTACAACGTTAGCCAGTAATTCAAATTCAAACTCTGAAGCTGTGCCGACACGTAACAAGAAGAGAGAACTTAAGTTTAAAAATACCTGACGAAAAATTGTAATCGAAAAATTGTTATCAAAAAATTGCTAGATTTTGAGAGAGCCCGAGTATGAAAATGAGCGATGTTGATGTAATATTAGCAGAAATTGAAATTAACTTTCACAGTAGCAACATCAACAATATGTTTTTGCTAAATTTTAATCATTGGTTCAAAAGCCAACACTTAATAGATTAAAGCAGTGAGATGTTATTTAGTGAAACGCATTAAGCTTACTAATTCACTTTACCCAACTGACTTTTCCCAAGGAACAAAGTAACCCAAACACAGATCGCTTTTTAACACTGGACAAAAGTGTATCAAGAATTTAAAGTAGTCATCACAGGGTTAAAGGCATATTAAGTCCTTCCAGTATATCGTGCAAACCGTTGAAAATAGCGATTTTGCACGAAAGAATAAACAAGAAAATGACTGCGTTAGCAACATCTACATACGTTTGAACTAATGTTGCAAAACCGAGTCATACAGGAAAGCCAACAGGGATGTATGGACCTTTAAGAGATTTACATAGTTTCTTTGCTGTTTAACATATTTGGCCAAAAGTTCTAAATTATGCTATTTAATTAACTACCACTTACTCTTAGCTATTGCCTGCTGGAGCTTCTCTTCCGCTGCATTATAGTTTGTAACATACGTCGCATGATGTTTGGTGTGATGCAGTTTCATGATTTCTGCTGAAATCACAGGCTCCAAAGCATTGTAATCGTAAGGTAGGTCCGGTAAGGTATGCTTAAGACGTTGGGACACATTTGTCCTAGCCAAGGCATGCCGAGCAACACTGTTAATGAAAGCACAAATTTTAAGTAGGTCTACATTAGACATAACACAAGTTACACATGGTTAAGTTAACAAATTACGTTAATAAACCATAAACATAAATTTACCAGTGGACCTTTTAGCGGCGTTCAAGAATATTACGTAACTTTGTAACCTGGTTACTGAGGAAAGAGGAAAAATTGAGGAAATCGTGGAGGCGAGAGAGAAAGTCAAGAAGCCCTAAAGACAGACCATAGAATAATACATAAAAGATCGCCAAGAACTACTAACATTTTATGACGTTTCCAAAGTTGTAGGTCGTTTGTGTTCTGAAAAGCCGAAAATTTCCCTCGAATAAACTGACTGAATTTATTAATTTTTTTTTTTTAGCAATGGATTTCACCCCCCCCCCCCCCCAAAAAAAGGGAAAATTGAGGAAATTGGATGAAAATTTGAGGAAATAAGGGAAGGTTACAAGTACTGTTGCAAGATTCTCAGAGTCTGGACCTTAGTTGAAATTGGTTTTTATTGCCTAAGACGAAATATACATTACCTGTAAATTTATAGCATTCCCTCTTCGAATGCATCTCCCCAGAGAAGATCTTTTGGCCCTCAGGCCCGGCAGCTAGGTAGACTAACTCACTGCACATGCGCGGCGCACTCCTCCTTAGGATATAAACCGTGGTGCCGGCTAGTTCATCTTTCGAATATCCGCACATCAAGGAGGGTGCAGAGGGAGGTAGGCCCTGGGTACAGGTAATGTATATTTTTGTGTCTTGGACAATAAAAACCAATTTCAACCAGGGCCTACTGGTAAATTGATGTTTTTATATGTCGACGAAAATGTAGCCTATAAATTTATAGTATTTCAGTAGACCTCGTCAATCAAAAGTGGTGGGACTTCCATCATGAGTAGCCTAGAGCTCCTAGCTGGCACCCTCTGAGCTGAAGAATCAGTGAACCTGAAGCGAAGGTGTCGAAGAACACCGTCCGGAGATAGACAGTAGTTAAGGTAAAAATGGCTTTTTAGAAAAAAGTAATGGCAGACACCTGGAGTGTTATGTCCAGTTCTGTTAGTGAAGGCAGATTTGTGGAGGCATACAGGGGAAAACGTGCTTTAAAAAATTGGGAAATTAGACCAAATTTTGAACAATCCTTTCAAATAATAATGTATATATATTATATATACATAATGTCCTTTATAATGTATTCCCTACCAAAATCCAAGGTCTTATTTGTGAAAGATGGTTAGCCAATATTATTTTTAATACATGCATTTATGAGAATGTAAAACTAAAAACGTCTGCAAACTCTGCATAAAACAAAACTTTTCCCTCTGCAATCCTTTTTCACTAATTTAACTTTTAAGG